>RJWT010050141.1:0-10901 GCA_004365215.1 Cuniculus paca | reverse complement strand
TCACAAAACTAATAAATACAAAAATTTCTAAGGAAAACTATCTAGACTATTTCTGAGAACTCTCTCAGGCATCATGTACTGACACCAAAATATACTTACTATGCTGATTTAGAAAAGAATTATGACTAATTCATTAGTTTCCAAGCATCAATTTATCAGTTTTATTCTGCAGATGTGCAAAAAATTGGCAACACTTGGACCTGTTGCATGAATTCCATATTTTATTAAATCTGTGTAGTCTTCCCCATAAGAAATTTCTATCAAAATAGTGGTAACTCTTTTGGCAACTTGACGACTTACAGTTGTGCTTAATATTGGAAAGTTTGTGTGTGTCTGTGTGTGCACACTCACACAGAGATGTGTATTGTTAAGTTGTCACTTATCCTGTGTCAGCCCATGTCTTTCCTCATCCATTGATCATAATTCTTGCAACATTCTCAGCAAAGTTGAACAAAAGATCTACAAGACTTTGGACAGGACTTCAGCTCGTGAGATTCAAAACACAAATATGAAGATTACCTGCAATTAGTGGTGTTACAAGAGGTCAGAGAGAGGTAAATAATAGGAGGGAAGTATTTGCTATGGTTCAGAGCAACTGAAGAGAAACATTTCTGGTGAAACAAGCTGGCTTACAGTCAGTCAGCCAACACTATCGAGAAGATCAGTTTGTGTAGGGGCACAGGTAGAATCCACAAGAGAAAAAGTACCCTTCCTCACTTTTTTTCCCTAATGAAGCATTAATGCTTCTTACATTTCAAAGAAAAAAAACTTATATTCTACCTGGTGAATCTTTTAAGTTCCTAAAAAGTAAGTAACTGTTTCAGTCTTTTAAATTCCATATTAAATTATCAGTGAGTCATGAGAAAAATGCTAATGTCAAAATTAAACTCAAATGAATCACTGTCCCTGGCTGCAAAGCAGAAGCACTCTGCTCTGTGCCCACACTCACTCTGCTGAAGCCCGAAGAGCTGCCAGCTGCCTCCCCACCCCACCCCACTCCACTCCACCCTCAGGAGCAGCTCTTTTCCCCAGCATCCTGGAGCCAGAGTTACAGGGATGGTAGGAGAGCAACATCTCCCTCACCATGAGCATTTTCCACGAGGGAAGTCTGTGGAATTATTCCTCCTCCCAAAGTCAGTCTCATCACCATGGAAAAGGAAACAGCACAATAGGATCTTGTTCCTTTTCCAAACTGGCATTTTTCAGGAGACCTTCAGCACAGTTTCAGTTGGACTCAACACACTCTTAGGTCTGTGGCTACATAGGACCAAATCTTTCTCCCTTGGATGCAAGAAGGTTGGCTTTTCCAGCTCCTCTTTCTCTAACATATTGTCTTATCTCCACATAAGGTCCTGGCACACACACACTCACACACACACACACACACACATACACCCACACACAAAGAGAAAGAGAGACAGAGACAGACAGAGACACAGACAGAGACACAGAAAGGGAGAGGAGAAGGTAATTGCAGGAAAATTCTAATTTTTTTTTTGAGGAGTTGGGAAAGTGATAGGGACAAGAAGACCAATTTCCACTCCTGCCAAACAAGAACCCAAACTTAGCTTACCTCATCATGGGATAGCTTGGCTGGTCCTAAGCTCTTTGGGGACCAGTGGTCAAAATCTTCTGATCTGCTAGCAGTAGACCTCCGGAGCATTGCATGCTGGCAACAGCTGCCAGGGGAAAACATTCTTACATTTACACCAGAGGAACTAAAATATTACCATCCTTTGAAATTTCTAGAAACACTACACAAGAAAGAGATCTGTCCCCAGCTCCTGCCCTGCAAATCTCCTTAATTAGTCCTGTAGGACCAACAGCAGGATTGCTGTTTGATCATCCTACCCTTCATAACTCTGGGATGGCAGCGCCTTGCAACACTGTCTGCCATGCTATGAGAATGCACCCAATTGTATTTTAGGAATGTTTAGCAACATCCTCTCTGCTCCTTCTTGCCAAGTCCTTAAAAAGTACCTTCATCAACTTGCAAGTCCACCAAGGAGTGAAGTTGAACAAGCCATAAAGATAAGATTCTTCTGACATCTCGGCTTCAAACTGGCCGCATCTTCGTTAAAGGGATGCTTAGGCATGAAGAGAGCAGATTTACAGCTCCCTTGTATATGCTGTATTATGACAACCTACCAAAGATATATTCCCACAAAGCATAATAGTGGAACAAGATCTGATATTTGTCTCTCGAACAGGGATAGGTTTTCCTTTGGGTAGCTGTTGGTGATAAGAGGATTCTAGATTTCAGTTCTCTTTCAGTTGAAAATTGTTCTTTCTCTGAATTTCAGTAGAGAAGTCTCTAAAAGGTAACATGTGAATTCTTCTCTACACAGAGAAAATACTCTGCAGCATCACCAAAGAAGGGGATTTTATGCTACCATGGCATTTAAAAATTAGCAAACTGCAAGTAAAACAAACATTAAAAGATACATAGACAGACAGGTAGATAGATGAGAGCTAGATATAGATGATCATAAAAACTCCTAACTTCTCTTGCTCAGCTTGGCTGAATAAGCAAACACACATGGAAGCTGATCAGATTAGAAAATCCTGGACTTTTGTCCTCAGCCTATCATTCCTGTTTCTATTTAATGCCCACCTACAGACTGTCATTGTAACCTGATTCATTTTACAGTCTTGATGTATAAGCATAATTATTTTCCTGGCTTGAATTACTGACAATACTGTTCATGCTTTGGGAACCGTAAGTTTATTGGTTAAACCAAGTGACTGAGCAATTTCTAAATCAGTAAGGTTTCTTTAGAAGAGAATATTTTGTCAAATTTCTATGCACAGGCCAGATGGGCTTCAGATTTTAGTTTCCAAGACAGTCTGTGATGAAACAACTTCAGAGCGCCCTCCTCGATCCCTGTGCCAGGAAATCCTGCCTGTAAATGAATCAGGAAAGTGGTTAAAGTTTTCCATGGATTTGACTGCATTCCAGCCTAGGGAACCCCACAAAAAGGAGAGCTGGAGAAGTGATATGTCAGAGGGCAAGCAAGGAAAGAGGGAAGACCTCAGGGAGGGGAGCGTGTCAGCTACAAAGTACACACGCATGCGAGATGAACTTGTGAACACACGTCCAACTTGGCTGATCTATAAAGATCCTGTTTTTATAACATGCTCCCGAAGCATCTTACTGAAATGAGCAAATGACTTTGATTTCAAATTAGCCTCTCAAGAACCTTTAAAAACATTTTCAACACTACCTACCAAAAAAGGCAGAGGTGGCTTTCTCCTCGAGACAGGCTCCACACCCTGAGCCTTGTATTTCTGAATATTGCTCCGAAAAGCAAACTTTTCTCCACCTCTTTGCCTTGAAACAATCAAAGCAGCTGGGAACTGCAGCTTGACTTTATTAGTGATTTAAAACACACCCTTGGAAACCAAGTGAGCTTTTTTTTGCCCATCCAGGTGGGAAGCATGTTCCAGCAAATGGGAACAACACTTAGGAAAGTTCTCAAACAGATAATGCCGTAAGAGTCAGACTTCAAAAAAATCTTCTACCAGCCAGTCATCCACCCGACAAAAGGCAAAGGGAACCTGGTAAGAAAACTAAGCCTGCCATATAAAGACAGAGATAAAATAGCTCAGCTGCCAAGATTTGGCATCTTTAAAAATGCCTTTTCAATCTTTAACTTTTGTCTGCTTGGTCGTCTAGCAACCAAGTGCCAAAAAGAAAACTCCACCCAAAACAAAGTGAAACAATACAGACACTTTGCTTCACGTGTGTGTGTGTGTATGTGTTTAAGAGTCTCAGTGTGCAAAGACAGAAATCTGCTTTCAGACAATTAAAGCAGAAAATATTCTGATTGTAGATGGCAGGGAAGGAAGTTGAGAGAGAGCTAAAAAACAACAAGAAAATGTGTAACGCGGGATGAGGGTATAGTTTCCACACACCGGGCTAAAGCAAGGTTTACACTCTTAAGCAATAAAAACAAACCATTAAGCTCAGTCCAGCACTGTCAGGAAGTATAAAACAGTTCTTGAAACTTTGCAGTTACTATACAAAAGCTTTTCATAAACTCTGTTTCCTGATCTTCATTAAATGTTAACATCAAGTTGCCATGGGGCAATTAGCTTGCCTCCTGAAATCAATAAAAAATCAACAATTTGGAAATAGTTGTACAGTAAAATAGTTCAATAATTATTCTCTCATAGTGTTGTGGCCAAGCGGTTCCAGGGAAAATGCAGTCCAGATGAGATCCTGCCCCTTAGGAGGGGAGCTTGAAGCAAATTGGTGCCTTGCTCCGAGATCCCCTCATCCAAGTGTGTTGCAACGATAATGCATGCCTGGCCCAGGCTCGGAGAGAGTGGGGCCCAGGGTGAACCCAACCTCTTAAGCTGCCTTCAAGTCAGTGTCTGGTGCAGCCCTGCCTGAGGACCTGGGGCACTCAATTCAAAAACCAGGGACATCCTCCAAATGACAAACCCAGTGGGAAGAAAATGAGGGCTTTGCACTTAGCACTGGAACCCCAAACAGGAAAAAAAGATCATTCTTTGGATGAAGATGATCTATGTGTGTATACCCATTCGTATATGTAAATGTCATGCACTCACAAGAGCGTATTTACTTGAGATTAGGAATCCATTCATTCCAATACCTCTTCAACAAATTCTCAAAGATCAGTTGCTCCTGAGAAATCTTCAGAGTGGTCCTGAAAAGTAAAATGAGTCTACTCAAAACGGCCCTCATAGGACATTACTGAGAAGAGATGCAACACCAAGCAAAGATAAGAAGTTTCTTCTTCGCTGACTCCCTAACTTTTTCTACTGTGAGTCTATTACTTAAGCACTTTATTTGATGCCAAGTACAGCACAGAAAATTCCAATATCCATTCAGTCAAACCTCAAGTAGCAGCTCTAAAAGCTTTATACCACCCTCTAGGTTCATTGGAGTTGTAGAATGAAATAACTTATAACTTAAAAAAAAATTAGGCATCATTTTTAGTATAAACAAATGCTTCAAATGTATGACATCTATTTGCTGCCTTCAAAGGGAAAACTTTTAACTCAGACGCTTGGCACTAAGATCACACGGGATCAGCTCAGTGGACTGACTTCAGTGTTAAATTTTTTAAAGCACATTTTTAAGGCCTTGCACCTGCTCCCCCATCCACATAGATGTACTGACACGTATTTGACTAAACTGACTACATACATGCCCAAGCAAGCAAGGGAAGCAGATTTTACAAGATAAGCAACCAAGTGTTTTCATGTCTGAGGGTGGCTAGAACACAAAATTGCCAGTCATCTTGTGAGGAAAAAGAATGCCTTTGAAAAAAATATACAGGGTATCATTGTAGATATGGCGCAGTACAGTCAGATGCCATCCTGTGTATAGGTTTGCTTTTTGGTTTCCTTTAAATGCTGCTTCTTGGAGAAGGGCCACACTTGGTTCACTTCTGCAGCTATGATTAAGACGTCACCGAAGCATTGCTGCTTACACTGGTCCTTTGCCCTCACCTGGGAAATCGAAATGCAGGCTCTCAGGCCCCAGCCCAGACCCACTGAAAGAGAATCTATAACATAGCATGATTGCAGGGGGTCTGGATTCACATTAAACTCGCATACTTCTCAAGGCATTACTGGTGATTCGGATGTACATTAACATCTAAGAAGTTTTATTTAGAACATTGGCCCCCCAAGTTAGGTAGAAATTCACTTTGAAGTTTGCAGGGGAGGGAAATAGAAAATTCTGCCCTGGAGAATACCATAAGGCTGTAATTTATGTCAGCAGGGTGGAAGAAAGAGGAAAAGCAATTTACCTGAGTGGAGCAGACTTGTCTGTTATCCCTGATCTTACCCTACCCGTCCCCTGCAGAAAAGTAAAACAGAAAAGGAAAAATGCCAGGACGTCCTGACTTCCACAGAGCACCACTCTGAGTCCCAATTATTCTAGATTTTATTCATTACTGCAAGGCTGTCTTCCTTTTGCCTTATAATAGGTAAACGGGCTGTGGCACATAAACATTCAGTGAATCAACATCTTAACATTAACATGACAGAATAAAAATATGCTATTTTTTAAACAGCCCTTGGATGCACTTGCAATCGCACAGATGGATTTTCTTCCTCCCAGGAAAAAATGAAGGGGAAAAAAAATACAAACGTGGTAGGTTATCCTGTGATTATGTAGCTTGCTATATGGGCCAGTTTCACAGAGCTTTCTGGAGGTCTCTGGAGGAACAATCTAAAGTAGCAACTGGAGTAGAAACATGAAAAGATGGAAGTGCAGATAGATGTGTGACACACTTTTCCACCCTTTGCCAGTTCTAGAAGGTAAAGAGATGAACAGAGCAGCCCCAAGGTGCCGGACATGTTAAATCAAGTCAAGGAGGCACAAGCGGTGGACACAAGCACAAAAACAGGTGACACAATTTAATTTTGAAAGATGATCCCTGAAAATTCAGAAAATACTACATGTTGGTTTTTTTTTTTCAAAGCCAACTCTATAAAGTGACTGGAAAGATCCTGCAAAATTATAACTGAAATTCCAGAAATTGTCATGATGTTAGTTATGACCCTGCTCTTCAAAGTGAAGAATGAGAGCTAATCTGTCTGGAAGGATGTAGAACGCATATAAGAAAATTGCATTTTACGTGAGCTGCCAAGAGGATCAGAGTCTTCAGTGATGATAAAACCTTTAAAACGAAACTGAAACTGAAATGCCATCATGTACACATATGCGATATGTATTATAAACATCCTCATGGATTTACACTCATATTAAGTTTATGTAGTTATGAAATATACAGATCTATATTACAAGAGATCACATTTGAACCGATGCTATTAAAAGCAATTTTAACCATGAAAATCAAAACCTATAAAATGGAGAAATCCAAAGGGTGGATGGAACTTCCAAACGGTGAAATTCTCGTGTGACAGTCTCACATTCTCATCTAGAGAATTTCAAAAGGAAAGAATGCAAGTTATTGGTTAAGATGTTAAGACTGCCATCTGTCCCTCAGATTCACAGCAAGCAAAAGGCCAAAGGATGAAGCTGACTCCTCCCCTCTGTATTTGATTCTAATGATTCTACCTATGCAAGGGCCATGAATAGGGTCAAAGGAAGCAAGATATTCTAAGAATACTAAATCATTACTTTATAAATAAGACATACAGAACCTCAGCGCCTCCCCCCGCCAAAAAAGTACCTACGTTCATTGTTACCTGAAACTCCTGGGAAGAGTTTGACTGTTAAGTCTGTTCCTTTACAAACACTAATTTTTAAAGCCAGTTTGGAGGCAGGAGTTAGGAGTGGAGATTAGAACTAGGTTTCCAGCATCACGGCAGGGTTAGAGGGGACACAGTGCCTAGGAAACTGACCTAAAACACTGCCAGTAAAACAGGAGTTGTGGGTCCCCTGACTGTACAAATACAACCACGGAACCCTTCCTGGCTTTTGACTCCGAGCTGGGGCACAGGAGCTCTGCACTGCTAAGTGTTCATTCTGAGCAGCCTAATTTGACTTCATTCTGCATGGGCTTCAGGCCAATTGGCAGATGTTCCGGTAGGAGCTGATCTCAGACACCTTCCCTTTCTAGTTTTTTGGCACTGTTGCCTCCACTGCATGGGATATCATCTCTGAAACTTTATCTTAGGTTCCCCGGGTTTTGCTTGTTTTGTAGGCTTTGGTTTTCCCTTAAATCTTCCTGCCCTCAAGAGATTATGAAAAATACTAAATCATCGGTAATTCCTTCAGTGTAAATACGACTTTTCAAATGACTTGCTTGCACTCTTCCAACCATCCCTTGCCTTTTCCCCACCCCCTCTGGAATAAGTAACTGCAGAAACAAAAACGCACACACAAGGTCATCATTGTGAGCGAGCACCGTACACACACACCACTCTCTCGCACAGGATGGACTCTACAGAATGAAATGCCAGAGCTTTGATATTTATTATCTGAAATAGGTTTAACATTTGGAGAAATGTATTCAAACACGTAACCTTGGAAAGAAAAGCAAGCTGATCGGTTGGAGAACAGGGTGCAGGCAGCAAACGTAATGTGCATGATTTTGTTGTGTCTGGGGCAAAGTTAGAAAATTGAGTACTCTGGGGCCATAAACAGCTCCCTGCTGTTTTCAACTCTTGCTGTTTTCAACAAATCTATTTTCAACTCTTGATGAGGGTCACAAGCTATCAATTTTAAATATACATGACCACAATATCAATAATGAAGACATCTTATGTTTTATTTAATACTTTGGCCAGATCATTCCCCTGGAAGGGATCCCTAGTTTAGAAAAGAAGAACAGCATTCACGTTGCTGCATGGTCATCATTTCCCTAATTATTGCTATTGGTCCTGGTTTATTCTTTCTGCAAATGAAGGGGTGGGGGAAGGGATTCTGTATCATATCAGTAATGTCTGATTCTTATCCAAATATTCCACCTAATAAGGATGAAAGTTCTCGTGGACAACCACTCTGCAGCATTCCTGAGAATTGAATAATATAATAATCTTGAAAGTCAGCAGAGTGGATTATCCGCTTTTTCTTTTTTTTTTCTGGACTTGAACTTGTGAACTTAACAGTAGCGCTGCAAAAAAAAAAGCAAATGTGCTGGGCACTTTGCCGGAGTAACCTTCCGTGTAGACTTTTCATCTTAAATACACACAACTGAAAACGACTACGACTTTTGGAAAATTATATACAAACCCGATACTTCTTTTGATTACATATAAATACAAATTAGCTATTTTTTTTCTAAAAAGTGGTTATAATAGTAAATAAATACAAAATAAATCTGACCATTATACTTCATGTGCTGGGGTTGAACCCATATAAAATGTACAACTAAATACATTTTAAAATCTTTAAGGAATAATTCTCTGATTAAAATATTTGTTTTCCCAACTTCTTTTCGTAGATATAAATATATTTTCAAAATAGCTGTCTTTTTTTTTTTCCACTCCATTCCATAAATAAAGTCTTCATTGGGAAATATTAAAGTGTCAACTGGTTTTGTTTGGGGGGAGTTGGGGAGGGTTTTTTTTTTTTTTTTGCTTTTTTCTAAAATATATATATATATATATTTTACTTATTTTATTTTGCTGTGCTAACGACACCCACAACCCTCCACAACCATGTCCTGATAGTTCTTTAACACGACCTTTTCATTTTCATCAAGGTACAGCATGGAGATAGCACTGAGGTCTGTCGGGACACAGCACGCCTTAGGGATCTTGGCGTTCACAGAGTTGACTAACGTCTGAACAATGGCATGATTAGTGGAGTTGAGGTGATCAGCCAGTGGGAAAGGGCACTCCCCCTGGCAGTAGAAGGCATGATACCCCGGCGGGGCCACAATCCAGTCATTCCACCCCACGTCACTGAAGTCCACGTACAAAGGCTGTCTCTTGCAGCTGGACTTCAGGCGCTTGCGCTGCTTGTGTTTCGCCTGACGCTTCTCTCTCTTGTGCAGAGGATGACCTTTCCCATCGTGGCCGAAAGTTACTAGCAAGGGCCGTATCTGTGACCAGCTGTGTTCGTCCTGGTGCAAAGACCTGCTAATCCTCACGTGCCTCTTTGAGACATCACGCTTCTCCTCTAAATGGGCCACTTCCACCACAAACCCATGGTTGGCGTGTCCCTGCGCGGTCCACCGCATCACAGCGGGGGTGACGTCAAAACTTTCCCACTGGCTCGCGTTCTCATTCACCAACCTGGTGTCCAAAAGTCTGGTCACGGGGAACCGCGAGTTGGCTGGTGCAGGTTTTATAATTTCATAAATATTAATTCGGTGATGGAAACTGGCATTGTCTCCCAAAGCTTCCTGCATTTGTTCCCGAAAGACCTGAAGTTCTGCTGAGGTGATAAACTCTTCGGTGGGGATAGAACTTAAATTAAAGAAGAATCGCCGGGTCGTTTTCCCACTGATTTCTGGCAGTTCTTCCAAGGATTCTAATTTGATAAAGATGGGGAAGAAAAGAAGACAAATCATTCAGTGCAAGCAGTAATAACCTGATTAGGCATGAGACTGTTTGAATCTCACTGAAGGATTTGATTCAGCTCATGCAAAAGTTTGCAACCAGAAAATAAAACCTTCAAGGGTGGGTGTGACTCAGAAGCAGAGCACTCGCTAGTACACACAGGGCCCTTAGTTCATTCTCAGTCACACACACACACACAGAAAGAAAAGAAAAACATCATTTAAAAAATACTCTCTCCTTTATTTATATGGTCATGTCAACATGCATGCTATGAAACAAATTTCCTAATTAATTGTTATGCTTTTGATCCAATACAAGGACATGGTTTCCAGGCAGCTATAATAATGGGGAAAAATGCTGAAGCATTTCTTTGGAACTCACATACTTGAGGGCAAAAAAGTCAGGCCTATAGTCAGTAGAGGTCTAATGAGTGAGGAGTTGAGGAAATTATTGCATTTCTTTAAGAAAAAAAAAGGCTTTAATGTCAATCCCTTAAGCAATATTCTAAAACATTACTCTGCAATTTAGATGATTTACAAATCTTGATATACAGATTTCAGCTTCCTAATTAAAGACTCTGAAACTCAACATCACCGATGACATTTTGCAAAGCACACCCTACCATTTTACTCAAAAATCCAGAGACAAAAGCATTTACAGGGATCTACTTTGGAAACGCATGGGTGGTACTAGGAACTGTAGTAATTAAAGTCAAACAATTTCCAGAGAAATAGCTTCCTGATTGTTTGTTCTCTCACCTCCTTATGACCTCAAGAATCAAAATCTCATTTCAGATGCTTTTGGGAAAAAAAATGACTTGTCTTCTGTTTGTATTTTCTTTATGTTTTATCAGCCATATTAAAAAACATGGCTACCCCAATAATAAACTGCATGATAGACAAAAAAATAGAAAAAAATTAAAAAATACCATTACGAGTTTCAGGATA
>RJWT010050140.1:0-10894 GCA_004365215.1 Cuniculus paca | reverse complement strand
AGTTTATTAGGCAAAGATTTCAAACAGAAATAGAGGGTGCACTCAAGAGTGGAGTGCGGGTGCTCAAAGAAATGAGGCACCACATCACCAACTTTAATGTTTACAATGATTATTTATATGTCTAAACTTTTCAGAAGCTCTATATTAAGGAAATCTTCTGAATCTTGGTTAACTCAGGCTTTCCCAAAATTATTTAATTACGCAATACTTTTATTTCCTGCAAATCTGGTGAGTCTACAAGTATCAACCATCTCCTCTCACATCCCCATAATAAAAATCTTGTCCTAAGCATGACCCAATTTTGGCAACTTTGATGGCTTGTGTGATCTCTTATACCATGCAGTCAGTGTTGTTGAATCAGCCACAGGCTTCTGAGCTAAGATGAGCAAATTAGACTCTGTCCAAAACTGTTAGAATTTAGACACAGTTACTGTGCTCACTTGGAAAACTGGAAAATCAAGAGGAAAAACTTGGGCAATGAGGCCTGTATAAAATAACAACTGTGATAGACAGTATGTAAATAGATAAGTGAACTGAAAATCTGATAAAAAGGACAGTGAATAATGAAGAAATATACAATGAGGAGGAAAGTTGGAGAGACAATTGACAATTTGAAGATGGAGAAAGATGTTACCTGACAACAACCCAGTATCCTGAGCCTAATACTACATCACCGTTTAATTACAAAGACTTCCTGCATATTCTTTATTAATCATAACTTTTGGCTGAGTTTATTTTTTTACTGTAAACTTAACTATTGTTATTGGTCATAATGGATAAGTAATATTACATTTTTAAGTACCATAATGCATTGTCATGCTTTATTTTTGACATTCAGATAGTTTTCAATAGAGTGCCTCATTCTGGACCAGTTTAGTCTCACTTATTCTTTCATTTCTGTGCCTCTCCAATCAAGATGGGATGGGTTTGATTTTGCTGACTTCTCAGTTACTCTTCTTTTAACTGTAATGCAGCAAGCCTCAAGTTGTCATGGGAAATAGTGTTTTCTATTCTTTTTTTTTTTTGCGGTACCAGGGATTGAACTCACGACCTTGCGCTTGCCAGGCAAGCGCTTAGACCGCTGAGCTAGATCCCCAGCGTGTTTTCTATTCTTAAAGGTGTACCTGTATTATCTAAGACTGCTAGGCTTAGTTCTGATATGCTAAAGAATTTAGAAAATCTGCACTCTTTTGATGAAGCTAGCTTTTCAAGCGTGTTACCTGCTGCCAATTTAAAACCAACAAATAAACAACAACAACAAAAAAAATCTCATTTGGCAGTCAAAGCTGTAAGTGACTTCCTTGTTTCAGAGAATTCTGTTTGAAAAATAGTAATTTCTTCAAAGAAAGTGCAGGATGGGTAAAGGAAATCTCTAAAATTGTAATATTTATAAGATAATGAAATGGATATATATGAAATATTTTCAAGTATTATCTTTACTATGTAATTCATTGCAACTTTGAAGCAATATATTTAGACAAAAACCACAAGTATGAAACTGAAAAGAAAAAATAGGAAAATAAAAAATGTCAAGAAAAAAGAAGGAATACAGTTAATATAAGAATATGTTTAAAATTCAGAAATAAACTATTATAAAAATGAAAGAAAATTTTGCAGGGAAAATAAGGTACATTGGGCTATTATATTAGGAAGAATCTGAGTATTTCAGATACACTGACATACAGCTTTGCCACAGTAGTCAGAATGTTCTTTAAAGGCAGAAAGAATACATTAACAGGATTTGATTCTTTTTTTTTTACAGCACAATAGAGACATAAGTCCAATTGCTTTGTCAGTATGAACATTTTCCTAGACAGAAGCCAAGAAAGGTTTTTAGAGTAAGGAACATAACCCCAGGTTACAGTTACATTGTCTTCCAGTAAAACATATGTGCTTGCTTTTGGAAAGCAACGTTTTATCTTCTACCATCATGAAAGTGTCAAGAGACCTTTCTTAAAAAGATGCTTAGCCTCTGGGAGACACAAGAGTGAGATACTTAAAGGCCCTGACTACTACTTTATTTTGCCTCTTTCAATCTTTCATGTGCAGATCCCAGAGCATATTTTTCAGCATTTTCTGACCCATTTTTGTATCAGTGTGAGCTAGTGACTCCTTCAGACAATGTTACATTCAAAATAAATTTAACCTTGAACACCCCATCCATGCTGCAGTTTGTTACAGCCTCTCCAGTCCTCTCTTTTGCTGTTTAGCTGTATACAAACACAGTGACAGATGAAATCACCCCTGCAGGTATGATAAACTATCTCATTCCATGTTTTTCCAACTTGTGTGCATTGTATTGAAATATTTTGTAAATTGCCGAAGAACCACTAGGCTAGATATGGTGTTTAGTTTTATTGCTGATGTACTAGGCAGCCTTAGACACTTCATTCATTCATTCATGAAGTCCTTTATTTACTTGTTTTTTTTTTCTTTTCTAAGCCTAGTTGAAAATATAGCAAGCCTTAAAAAAAAACAAAAACCTAAACAAAGTTCTCCAATACCTTCAATTAACACAGATGGCAGATTCTGGATTATGAAATTTGGAATTGAAAACACATTCTTTACCAAGTTCCTTCTACATTTAATAAATTGACCAGGAGCCTAGCTTACTTTCCTTGAAAGTGACAATTTCTTTATACCTGAGACATCTTTAACATTTTCACGATGTTAACTCATATCGGTTTTAATCCTGGGATGACATTTTGTAGGATGTTACATAAATATCACCTATTCATATTTTAAAATATCTGGCACAGTATCTAGACCATGCACTATAATAAAGTCTGGGGGAAAAAATGAATGCCCTTACTAGATTAGAATGCAAATGCAATTTAAAGTCTGGTTCTGAAAATTTCATGGAATGTCCTCATTTTAAAGCATCTGAAATTGTAAGTCCAGCATAATAAAGCAATTATCAACTCAAATCGCTAGATAATCAAAGATTACATGCTGAGAATTATTCAGTTTCTAGACTTCCTAAATTGAGTTTTAAATAGAAAGTAGCTGAAGGGCATCAACAAAAGTTTATAACATTTTTATGTTTAGAACCATTTTGCAAACATTCAAAATACTGTAAGAATGATAGAAAGGATTTGGTGAGTCTAACTCTAATAAATCAGTGCCAGAAATACAAGACCAATACTAATTTGGGGAAATATTTTAAAAGTTGTGAGTAAGAGATTATAAAATAGCATGAAGTTAGAATTAAAGACCTCTACCTTCCTTTACAAAATGTTAAATGTGAGACAGTTTTATTATTGCAATTTTGACCCAGAATATGAATTATAGTAACTTAATCATTAACATTTATACTATGAGTGGAACCTAAATGTGGGTATGAAATAATGCAAATGCAATATTAAAATAAAATAAAACTCACAGCTAACTCTTTCAAATGCAAATTTAATTAAGAGAATAAATCAAACTAATGAATTAGACTTCACCTCAGTAGCTAACTTTCAATATGGCTTTATTTTCTAACTTAGCTGAAGAATTAGATGCCAAAAATATTAATGAACTGTTGATTTACTTTTCAAGTAGAATTTAACTTTCCATATTTAAAAAGATAAGAGAATAAATTCAAGGTTCAGAATCATTAGCTTAAGAAATCTAGTTGGACTTTAAATTACTCTTTTCACACAGTCTAATATATGTGAAGACACCATTTGGTTGGTATAAATTATTGTTCTTATTTATTTTATCATTCTTTTAATTTTTTGTTACTCCAAAGTTAGATTTCTTTGCCCATGACAATAAAATGTCAAGTAAAAATGATCTCAATTTAATTTTGAGACCACACATTCAGAAATAAATTCAATTTAAATTATGTGAAGAATAACATTAATATATTGTAGCAATTAAAGCAGGGCCTTTTGATTCAGACAGCACAGGGTTTATATTTTGACCTAGACTTCTCGTTTTCTACTTTATAATATCTGAATGCATTAAAAAAGCTTCTGTGGGGAACACATGAGAGAATGTCTAAAATCTTTAAGAATACTTTTATGTCAATAATAAAAAGAGTGTGTTAGTAACAGATATTATTATCATCGTTTTCTTTGTGAGCCTAAGAGAAAGTTTTTCATGGCCTATTGAAACACATGTCAAATCTTCTGGTATACTGTATTAACCATCTGCTAACACGTTGACCTGATTTCTGGCTCCATCTTCTGCCTGTAGAATCTTTTATTATACTCTTGAGCATTCTGTGTGACATCCATCCTCTGAGTATATTATACCAAGAAGTAAATCCTGCATGCTCTGCATTGAGTCCACCACATCACACCTGGATGACAAAATATGTCAGAGTCCTACTTTACATAGTTTGTGAATGTGGCTTTTTGTGGAATTAAGATATTTGCAGAGGTAATTAAGCTTAAGATCCTGAGGTGAGAAGATTATCATGAGTTATCCAAGTGGCTCCTAAATCTAATGACAAATGTCCTTACAAGAAAGCGACAGAGAGAAATTTGACAAATGGAACAGAAGCAAAGTGGCCACAGAGGCAGAGACTGAAATGATCCTTTCACAAGTCAAGGTATTCTGATCTTATTTGTCCATTCTACAATGTATACATGCATCAAAATGTTACATTATGTTCCATAAATATGCACAATTATCATTTACCATCAGCAATAAAACAGTAATTTGAAAAATACTGTGAGAATGCAGTTTCTTTTTTAATTCACTCAGCTGTGGATAATATATTGCAGTAGCTGTTAAAAACTATTATAGTTTTATCTTTTTCTTGGTGGATTCTTGTGCCCTGAGAACCACATTTCCTTGACATTCCTTCTTACAGAGTTTCTAATATTTTCTGTTCTTTATCTCTGGCCAAATTTTTTATAGCTGATTTTATTCTTATTGACTTAAAATGTGTTTGATTTGTAGTAGTCATGTACTAAATATTAGTGATATGACTGTAGTTTCACTTTATGTATGAGAAGGAGAAAAATAAAAACCTGAGCACACACAAAAAAACATTTAAGGTAAGGTAATTCATTCATATCACTGTTCAGATAAGGAAATTGAAGTCTAAAAAAGTTAAGCGACTTATTCAAGAACATTTAGATGAAATGAGAAGTCCTATAATTTTATTCTGATCCACTGTCCATCACAACATGCACAAGAAATGCTGAACATGTACAAATTATGAGTGTAATATTCCCTTATGTAGCAATCAGCGCATATACCTTTTTTTGCGCATATCAAATTTCCTCTTCATCATGCAACTGAGACTCCATCAGAGAAGAGTGCCTGCCTTAGGCACAGTCTTGACTCCTAATGCCTGTCACAGTGCTGGGGTACAGGAGACATGGCTGAAATCTGTGTCAAATAAAAGCTTGAGTAAGTGCCAATAAATGTGTGCTATTGATTTAGCATTGTAGTGTTCCTGTTTTAGCAAAGATAAGTAATTTATTTCTAAAACTTAAAGTTATTAATATTTTTAAAAAGAGCCTTTGCATGGCTTTAAATAATACCTATTTATACACCTATTGATTTTCTAAAATTATATACTCACTGTTCTCTACATTTTTAAGACTATAGGACAGATTCATAGATTTTTTTGGCAATGGTGAGGATGAAGCACCATCTGAAATTTCTTTATTTTGAATTTCCTGTTGAAGCTCTCTGGCAAAATTATCTTCTGATTCCTGACTATAGTTATCATTGTTACTACACACATTATAGTCTTTACTTCTTGATTTGCTATGTAAAAATTCCTTGGTAATGTACAGTTTCCAAAGTGCCTAAACTTCAGATGAATTTGCTCACATCCATTTTTAAACCTCATTTTATTTTCTTTCTTTCTTTCTTTCTTTCTTTCTTACCGGGGATTGAACTCATGACCTTACGCTTGCCAGGCAAGCGCTTAGGCCACTGAGCTAGATTCCCCAGCCCTTGCCTTTTTGAGACAGGGTCTCACTATGCTGTTCAGGCTGGCCTTGAGCTCACTTAGCAGCCCAGGCTGGTCTCGAACTCACAACGATTCTCCTGTCTCAGCCTCCCGAGTGCTGGGATTACAGGCGTGAGCCACCACGCCCAGCTCTCATTTTATTTTCTTATGTTGTGCTTCTTCAACTTCTGTATTTAATTTGTCAATGATACTGTTTCAGAGTGTGTGGCCTAATATTTTTGCCAAGGACTGTGTTAGACGTTTTAGAGAAAAGATTTTCAAAATTTTTTACTTTGATGCTGGTCTCCCACTCACAAACTGAGAAGCTATAGGATCTGAAAAAACTTTTTTTCTTTTTTTTTTTTTCCAGCAGCAGGAATAAAACTCATGACCTTGCGCTTGCCAGGCAGGCATTTATGCCATGAAGTTAAATCCCAAGCCCTAGATTCTGAAAAATCTTTTGACCTGCAACATGGTTGTATATAGCCATACCACCCTGAACATGCCTGATCTCATCTGATGTCAGAAGCAAAGCAGGGTTGGCCTGGTTAGCACTTGGATGGAAGACTACAGGATAGACAGAAAGAATAAATGTATAAAATGTACCCTTTTAGGAAGATAAGGATATATTGGTAATGATGCTTTTTGTTTACTTTTATAAACATCCATTTCATATTAGGATCATCTGAAGACTTTAGAATTATGGGGTGCTCAGAAATATACTCAAGAATAAATTATGGGGTTCTTCTTTTTATTGATACAAACAACCATATTTATATTTTCCTAATATATCTCCAGTTCAATATTCATATCACATTAAAATAAAATAAAGTAATGAGCATTTTAATTAATTCAGAACCAATTTTGGGAAAGGTGCTCACTAATTTAGGGAATAATTTTATCTGTAGTTAAAATTTTGGTGAAAGTAAATCTAAAACATTCTTCAGAGTAGAGAGATGAGTTTTGGTAATAATTTGGCAATTATTTGGTAGAACTTTTAACAGAAATTGAAGAGGAGACATACTATGAAATTAGGAGATAATTCATGGAAATATTCACTAGTTAGAGGTGTCCTTGGGGAGGGGGGATCTGGAAAAATGTGAAGTGTAAATTTGACACATTAGAGGTTAGATTAAAAAGTACTAAGAGATAGGATGAGTAGCTAGGCAAGGGATAGTATTACATTTGGTATTCCACAGTTGGTAAAATACAGTCTAAGGTAGAGAATGTATAGAAATTAAAAAATTCTAAGAAGCAATCCAATAGATAAGTATAGTTATCTCCAAATGGACAAATTAAAGACTTAGATTGACTTAGTGGAAATGACAATTACTTGATCATTTTGAGAACTAAATATTAAAGAATTTTAAAGTTCTTACTATTTAGCCATATTTTATCTATCCCCTATGTCTATCTATCTCATGTTAGAGATATATCTAATATTTCTCTTCCTAACTGTATTCTTTACATGATTAATATACCAGTTTCTTCCTCTGAATCTTCTTGTGCTCACTGACAGCTTGAGCATTCAAAAATGGATTTTAGCTATATTGCCATTATCGTGTACCATCCAGTTCCGAATAACAAGGACTTCTATTAGAAGGCCCAGATCTGAGCAATGAGCAGAGATGGCTGAATGTTGTTGACTAAGGAGGAGATAAGTGGCTGAGATTAAGGAAAAGCTACATAGCCAACAAGAACCCTATTACACTGATAAGCCATTGTGTGTATTGGCGTGTTTGCCTAGCTTTGTGCCATCTACTTACCTACAATGCTATTATATATTAGATAGCTGTTCATGAAATGTAAAATTATTTGTCTTGGCCTTTGATGCATTCATCAAATGTAGTTAATGCTGTGATTCTTTTATTTTTATTTCTAATATTAGTAATGATAAATTTATAAATAACTTCCACACATACTTCTTTAGTAGGCTATCCATTATTAAATTTTCACCATGTTCATTTAAGATGGAAACTGAAAGTTCAATGGGATTATGTGATTTAGTGAATACACTACATTATGTAATGGGAGTGAATGTGGAATTGAATTGGTGCCATTAAAAAGACAATGGAAAATACCTTCTTCACAGTCAACATGATGATTCTTCTCTGGAAAGCTTTCTTAACCTTATTAACCCTGGGTCAGTGTTTACTTCATTTTTAACCCATTTTAATGTCAAAGTGTCTTCCATTATTTTTCTTTGGGAAGAAATAATATTCTGCACAAGATCTTCCATTGTAAATGTTTCTCGTTGTTTGTTAAAAATAAACAATGCTGCTTTTTCAATAACTAATGCTTTTTCATGATGCTTTTTCAATAACTAATAACAGACTGAATTATTTTAGTATAGGTTTAGATTTATGGAATTATTGAGTAGATTGAGCAGAGATTTATTTACTCACCCCAGTCTCTCCTCCTATCCTGTACACAGTTTTTCTTATTATAAACATGTTGCATTAGTGTGTTATATTTTATACATTATGAATGTATATTAATCCAATTTTGTTAATGCTAGTACATAGTTTACATTGACATTCACCCTGTGTCATGCAGGTGAATTCATCTCTCATAAAACTTACTATTTGATGATTACTAGATAAATGATCATGTCATTAATTACTTAAAGTGTACTAGAAATAAATTCCTGTGATATTTACCGTTTAACTCTTATTAATCCATATTTGTTATATAAAATAGTTTTATTTGTGATTTGTACCTGAATATAACATACTTTGATAATTTTCATCTACTAGAACTCCATTTACCCTTCTCTGCCCTTCCCTTCTGCCTTTCTCTGATCACCTCTTCCTCTTCTGATTGAACTCCCTCAATTTTTAACTCACAATATTGCTTTTACTAAAACAAAGAGTAAAACAGATGTTGCCTATAGTTTTGAAACTTGACAGAAAGATGATGCCTTCCAGTGGCATAGATATTGAGTGCTAGAGTCAAAGTATTCAATACATACATACTTAACACATGAGAAAGTTGATGGTAGTGTTAGAAAGTTCTATGCAGATTATTTTCAACAACTGTAGAAAAAGTATATGTTTCAGCATTTTTGAAGATATCTGTCTACTTACAATCACTTCCATTATCTTGAAAAATATTCCCTATGAAGAACAGTAACCAAGAAAGTAAAACCACAGAAAGATACTACTAATGGTACCAGACTTTATCATCACTGTTTACTATAGCTTTCAAAGTTCTCATTTTAGTTGAGCACCGCTTGTCTCAATACTTTGCCATCCTTCTGTGGAGTGGGCTCTTATTATTATTATGGCTTCACTTTTCTTGTCCTAGAACCAGCTGAGCCATAGACCTGTCAAGAAGCAATTCAAGTGTTATAATAAAACAGTTCTTATGCTATATTTTTTCTTGCAATTTTTCTAAATGGCCTTACTGGAACAGATAGAACATTTGAATCTTTAAATTGTTTTGATCAATCAGGTACCATGATAAATTGTTATGTACTTTTATATATTTATAAAATATATGCCAATATTATTTTACTAATATAATAAGCATATGATAGGACATGGGAAATAGTAATAAAATATATGATCAATATAGTATGAGAAATTTAAATTTTTAATGCCATAAAATTTTTGATCTCACCAAATCTTACTCATTCTATTTTAGTGAAAGTCACCTGATTGAACAGTTTCCTTTTGAAATTTAGCTTAAGTGCTTTGTGATACAGCAAGTCAAGACTTCTGTTTGAAATTCAGTTTATTTTGATACATAGCTGATGATGATCACTGTCAGAAAATGTATATCACCATGTACAGTTTATAAATTAGGAAATGAATTCCAGGGACATATTCACCATTATCAGAATTTATTGATATACTTGAATATTTCCAATATTGATTTATATTGAAAATATTTCCAATTTATAAGTCAATATTGAAAATAATATTTCCCATATTTTGAAAACTTTGGCTAATTTTGTAAAATATGACTAATTTGCTATTTTTATCTCATACTATACCTGAGGTAGATATTTTATTAGAAATAATATCATCTTCGAGGAGTCACATTATTACTTATAATTCTTGTTCTCTTTTCAGAAATTTATTTAAGCCACTTCATTTTCTGAGGATTATCTTTAGTTAAAACTAGATAATATAATCCATAAATCCACTTAACTGGTGAAAAACGAATGTTAATACCTTGCAAAATAGAGAAAGCAGATGAAGGTGTTGATTTTTGTTTTGTTTCGTTTTTTTGAGATGAGATGTTACCATGCAGTTTAGGATGGCCTTGAACTCACTTTGCAGCCCAGCCTGACTTCAAACTTGCAGTGCTCCTCCTGCCTCACACTCCCAATTGCTGGGATTACAGGCATGGGCCACCATGCCTGGCCAAAGGCATTGATATTTATATCTCTAAATTGTAGAACTTATAATTTTTCTTTGAAAGATTATGAATGTTGTATTTAGTATTGTAAGACATAAAAATCAATCTATATAGTAACTATTAGTTACATTCAGTTATCATATATAAATTGAATACAGTGGAATGAACTGATCTTCATATAGAGCTGTATATGATCTTGGCTCTTCTTGAGGGTATTTATTGTCTTTAGGGCTCACTGATATATGGATTGTTTCTCTTCACATGCCTTCCTTCACTCCTTTAATGAAATAAGCTATTTTTTAGATTCTATAGACAATTAAATTAGTCTTTTATTTTCATTCAATAAAGTCTCCTTTGTTGTATGTCCCAAACATAAAACACGTAAAGTCAGACAAGAGCCTAGCGTTTTGATAGTAAATTAGAAATTCAGAACTCAAAAACAAAAAATGATGCTTTCTTGCTATAAATGAACTCAGTAGTTTGTCATAATTTTAGAACTGGAAAATAAAAAAGCAAAATTATTTCATTGATGAACAATATAAGTATTTTTAAAAGCTCAATTAATAGCAATTACGTATCAGAGCAATTCAGAAGAATGTGCTATAAATTGCACAATTTTATGCCCTTAAC
>RJWT010050139.1:0-10897 GCA_004365215.1 Cuniculus paca | reverse complement strand
AGTATGGAAACCACATACTAAGGCAACTCTATTACTTCCCTTTACCCTAAAACAGTACAGAGACCCCTGAAACTTTAAAAATGTTTGAAGGCTAAATGTACAAAAATCAAAGAAAAAAAACGTATCTCGATCAACCAATTGATCAATCTCTTCCCAAGGAGATTAAACTATTAAAATTATAAAATTCAATTATCTTTCTTGTATGGCTCTGCCTTTTTCAAGTACACATAAAGCAGCAAAACTTTCACTGACATTCTGACAGTCAAGCAGAAGCATGTTACCAACTATAAACTCAATACAACTACCTTTCAGTCCTACCCTATACATACAGGAAGGGCATCGGCAAGTTGAGAAAAGGGGTGGAAATGAGGGACAACTGTCCCGGGGCACAGACCCATGAAGTTCAGCTATTTCCATTTCCTGGTAGAGTTGGTGCTCTAAACCACCCTCTGTAAACTGAGAAGGAAGGAGGTGATGGGACACTCTACCTGCTACAGAGACTTCCTGGTGGCTAAAATTACCCTCACATCTTCCAATAGAAATCTTTAAGTTTGTCAGTTCTTCCAATTAAACAAAAGAACAACCATCTATTCAGGACTCCTCTGAACCCCCAATTTTAATATACCTTTCTAGATAACTCCTAGTATCTTGTGTTTTTAATTTCTGTATTACCTTTATCAAACTTGTGATAAACCTCAATATATTGATTTCTAAAACCCCAATCTTGCCCAACCTAATGTTGTTCTTCAAATCTGCCCTTCCCTTGTGAAATCCATTCTTATCCTCTACCACTGGGCACCCTAGGCTCACTCTTTTCTATTCTATTATTGAACCACTCACAGAACGAGAAATAAGGAATAGTACTAGACTCAGGAATTACGGAACCTGAGTTCAAATCTCATTTTTGCCATGTGCTATATTCAGATAAGTCACTTTAATATCATTGAGTTTCAGATTCTCTATGAGAAAAACCATTTGAGTAGGATGTTAAACACAGGCTGAAGCACCAGAGGGTATTTTGATTGGTCTCTCAGATTCCTTAAAATCTGAAATTCTACGTTTTTGATTCTGTCTGCAGAATAAGAAACACTAAAGTAATAGAAATGCAAAAAAATACTAAGAAAAGCAGAAGAAAAGTTAAAAAAAATCAAGAAAAGATTTTACTTATAGGGGAAAAATGATAAGAAAAAAACGAAGAAAATTCATAGAGCTAGGCAGTAGTACCCTGAAAGGAAAACCAAAGTGGGAAATCAGTAAGTAGAGAAATGCATTAAAAATATCATCCCAATAGATGCTTAACATGATTTACATATAGACAGTCTTCAGTTGCAGATCTGACTTAAACCTCTGATGGTAAAACAAGATGCTGGTTATCAATGCAATCATCATTACTAGGACAAACTCTTGGGTTCTCACCAGGTTTCTCAGGAAAACTGAACAGACTTGACACATACCTAACTGTGACTTTTGGACTTGATCTGATGTGACCTGTATTTTGACCCCAGCATTGTAGAGGTCCCGTTGCAGTGGGCAATGGAATGCATCTGGGAACCAGGCAGGCTAATGATCAAATCATGGGTCAGCTACTTATTAATTATGGGATCGTTGTAATCCCAGCACTCGCGAGGCTGAGGCAGGAGGATTGTTGTGAGTTCGAGACCAGTGTGGGCTACAAAGTGAGCTCAAGGCCAGCCTGAACTGCATAGTGAGACCCTGTCTCCAAAAGACAAGAGCCAGGGATTTAGCTCAGTGGCCTAAGCACCTGCCTGGCAAGCGTGAGGTCATGAGTTGGACCCCTGGTGCTCCAAAAAAAAAAAAAAAAATTATGGGATCATGGACCAATTAAAGAACTTCGCTTAATAACAACTGCCTAATCAGTAAAAAATAGGTTATAATAGCACAGGTACATGTCTAGCCTGGAGCAGAACACTAAAAAACAGTTTCTTTTCTCTGCATTCACCAGTTAACATATGATATTTAAAAATAAATAAACTCCTACCTGGTTAAAGAGTCATCTTCAGAATTCTCATCCACTATTAAAAAAAAGGTAAAATATATTTTGAATCAACAAAAAATATAAAATATTAAAAGTATAACACTGATGCTTTGTTAGAAAGTAGTCTTTTGGACTGCACCTGTAGACTATTCAGAATGAATATTAATTATACTAATGATAAACATTAAGAACTCTTATTTTCCATTGTTTATTTATCAAATACAAGGAAGAATGGAATTTTATCAAAATATCATAGCTAAGATCAAGTAAGTTGCTGTGTACAAGGGCATCCTGACTGAATGCTATCATCCTGACAGAAACGATTATCATTAGCAGTGTCAGTCGCATAAGCTTACAGTGGCAAGTGAATAGCATCACTAACGGTATTGGAAACAATCATGAGAGTAAACTTATTTTTTTTATGACACAAGACCGCTGCTGCAGGTTTTCAGTTGAAACTGTTGAGTTTTAGGATGAAGTATTCTATCATGAGGAAGCTGTAATGGGCACTCTTATTTGCAGTATGCCAAAATATAGGAAACAGATCTGAAACCAGGATCGCCACAATGACTGCCAGCTCCCAGTGGAGAAGAGCTCAGAAGAAACCAACATACTCGCGGTCTCTTACTTCTCACTATTTTCTCTGCCTTATGTGCGATGCAAGCCAGGCTCAAGTTTATCTGCTACCTTACTTCTCATGGAAAGAACCACTACAAACATCAATTCCTTAAGAGCTTTTCCAGTCTGAAAGCTTAAAAGCCAGCACTGGGGAGGTTGTAACCAGTTGCCAAGGAGCACTATCTTATATGAAAAAATACATGAAAATAAAACCATTAACTCACTGAAGCTCTCAGAATGTGCCAAGTAAAAGAAAAAAAAATTTTTACTTCATGTAAACTGTGAAAAAAACAAAACAAAACAAAACAAAACAAAACAAAACACCAAAAGCTTTGGATTTCCCATGACAGAAAATTCACTCATAGAAAGTCAGGGCTGGAGCTGGGCTCAGTGGTAAGAACATTTGCACAGCGTGCACAAGACCATGAATCCCTAGCACTGAGGGAGTGGGGCCAATAATAATGGTAGTATCTGTCATGTTACAATATAACGTGACTAAACCCTCAAAGGAAGAGGAGCATTTTGATTCATCTATAGTTGCCTTCACTCCCTCGTCTTACTTCCCAATGCCAGGTAGGTCTGAAAGACTCTGATGCTTCTGGAGAAACACAGCACTTGATAGTGTCTCCTTCCATTTTCAAAGGATCTATCTGGACCCAAGAGAGCAGGATGGTCCAGTTAGTGCTATGAAGTTCAGCATTTTTCTCAACCCTCCTCATTATGGGGAATCTCCATAAAAAGCAAGTTTTCTCAGCATATAGAGCATATGTCATCAGCTCATATTCATAAACAAGAAACAGGAAAAGAAAAACAAAGGCTGGAGGTGTAGCTCAGTAGCAAAGCATTTGTCTGGAATGGTCAAAGCCTTCGGTTCAATCCCAAGCAATGTGCCCACAAAAACGAAAGAAAAAGCAGTTCAAATAACAACTTAAATGATTACATTCAGCTGCCTTGAATATTTATTTTAAATATTCAAAAAATACACACTGTATTATTCCAACTATGCAGTTGTTCTGCTAAAATCAAAACTGTCCAGACAGTGAAAAGAAGATCAGTCGTTACAGTGTTTGGGGGTGGGGTGGGGTGGGGGGCTGGAGGGCCAGGGAGGCAATGAACAGATGGAACACAGGCGCTATCTAAGGCTATCAAACTATTCTGTATATGAGACTACAACAGTAAACATACATCACTGTACATTTGCTAGACCCATAAAAAGGAGAACACTAACAGTGAACCCTAACGTTAACTGCAGACTTTGGATGGTAATGATGGACCAGCGTAAGTCATCATCTATAACAAGTGTACTACTCTAGAGCAGGGCACTGGCAATGGAGGGAGGCAAACCCACGTGCGAGAGGCACAGGATAATGGGAACTCTCTGTATCTTCCTGTCAATTTTGCTATGAACTTACACCTGCTCTAAACAACAGAGTTACTAGTGGATAAGGTAGCACTCAGTGCTACAGCACTTGCCTGATATGTGTGAGGTCCCGGGTTCAGTTCCGAACTCTGCAAAAAAAAAAAAAGAAGAAAAAATTATTAATTAAAAAAATAGTTACTGATCTATTATCACCATGTTACAGCAATTCATAGTCTACAACTGGAGATAATTAAAAGATCAAAGTAACAGAGTATAGGTATTATCTCCTAAACTGAAAAATATAAAAATATACAGAACAATTTAAATTACATACTTAGCCAGGAAAATAATTGATAAAAGTAACTTAACATTTTATTTTTAGTGAAATAAGTCACTTTTTAGTGATACAACCATGTAATATTCATTTACTAAGTGTAACCCATTTCACTTAAAAAATTAAAACTTTATTATAATGTTAGTACAGAGAAAATACACACTAATTTAAAATTGTTTGTCATGTATAGGATTTAAGGAGTCAAAATTAAATGAGATATTTTCGATTATAAATTTCCTATAATCCATTTCTTAAATTCTGAACTCTAGACTATTAAAAAAGAAATTAAGAAAAAATATAAATGCAATTTACACAGTGATTTTTTTAAACTGCTCTGCTGCATTCAACTTTCTCTTACTTGTCTGTTTTCCTTTCTTTCTTTTTTTTTGAGACAGGGTCTCACAGGGTCTATGTAGCTCAGGCTGGCCTGAACTTGGAAGTGATCCTCCTGCCTCAGCCTCCTGAGGGCTGGAATTACAGGCCTGTGACACCACACTGTTTACTTTTTTATCAGGATAGGACTATCAATTGTAATTCATTATGAGGAGTCTTACCTGGATGGCTATTTTGAGAATTTTTAAGTCTCTCTTCTTCATATTCAAAAATTTGCCTATATAAAAAAATTACTAATATTGATATAAAAATATATTAAATTACTAAGAGTATTTCAGTCAATAACAGAACGAATATTAGAACTTTATTCCACATACTTCAAATCTGTAGGGCCACAAACCTTTATTAAGCCTGTAATTAAAGAATAAAAGAGAGTAAATAAGATGAAATGGTCATGAACTAAGAAAGGCAAGACAGCTCTGAGCATTAGCTAGATTAGCTCAATTTAAGTGAAAATGTCTTGAACTCAGGAGTCCCAACTCTTAAAACCAACAGCTGTTTGTTTCTGGACAAGTCATTTCTCTTAGGCTCCAAGTCTTCTTACAAACGGTAAGGATTTTACTGCTTTCGTTCACCAGGTTGCTATGAATTTGATGAAGTAACACAGAAATCTGCTTTCAGAAATAGTGAAGCAATGGAAGATTTGTTAATGCTGAACTATTTTGGAATCCCAAATAAAACCCAATGTGCATTTTTTCAGATTCTAATATTCAAATGTTGCAGTTACCAGAAAATATTCGGTCCTAATTTTGATTATTAGCTGTTCTATTCTCTGGCTTATAATTCATGGCAAATCAACTTTTTAATTATTTGTAACTAAGTTTATTTATAAATATCTTCTTAAATTAGATAATATAATTGTCCCCTACTACTGAACTAATCACACAAAGGACAGAAAACTAACAGATGTCAAGACCTGGCATAAAACATCAAGAAGAGATAAAAATCGCAAATATGTATGCTCCAAATATGGGAGCATACAATTAGATAAGACAAATATTAATAGACATGAAGAAGCAAGCAGTAACACAATTGTAATGAGAGACCTTAATATCCCACTGTCATAAAGAGATAGATCAACTAGATAAAAAATCAGCAAAGAAATAACAGAACTAAACCAAACCTGTGAACAAATGAACTTAGTAGATGTTTACAGTGCTCAGAATACACATTCTTCTCAGGTGCAAATGAGACATTCTCTAGGCCATATACTAGCCCACAGAATATACTTAAGGAAATGCAAAGGAAATGAAATTATGCCATGCATATCATCTGACCATACTGCAATGAAATTGGAAATTAATGGCAAAAGAAACCACGAAAATTCCATAAATACATGGAAATTAAGTAACAGCCCCCTGAACAACCAATGAATCACAGATGAAATTGAAGAAATTAAACAATATCTACAATTAAACAAAAATGCAGATACAATGTATCAAAACCTGTGGAATGCAATGAAAGCAGTCCTAGGAAGGAAATTTATAGTGGTGAATTCTCACATCAGAAAAACAGAATGAGCACAAATAACCTAATGTTGCACCTCAAGCTTCTAGAAAAAGAAGAGCAAGTTCGAGCCCAAAGCCCATACAAGGGAGGCAATTACAAAGATCAGAGCAGAAATTAAAATGCAATTGAGGTTAAGAAAATAACACAGAAAATTAATGAATCAAAGAGTTGGTTCTTTGAAAGACCTGGCATAGATTACTATTCCTCCTGTACCCAACAAAACTCTGAGGGTGATTCTAACAAAGACCTGCTGGTTCAACTTCCACGTCTGTATCCAATTAACTTGGAAGACAAACCCCTCTTTTACCTGTGGAGACTGATTAAGCCATGATGGGGCTTAGCTCTCTTAAATCCAACTAATCTACTGTGAATTCAGAGAATTTTGTTTAATGGCATCTTTATGAGATAGAATTTGAAAATATTCTAGAAACTTGATGCTGAGACACAAGTAGAGATTTTTATTACTAAACAGTGTCAGGGGCCAATGAGAAGTTGGCACCAATTCTGGGGTGATTTGGGACCTTTCATAACTTAAGAAAAGATGCTAAAAAATACAAAGGTGGTTCTGGGTAAAGATCTGGTAGGAAAGAAAAAGGAAACACCAATCTCTTTCTGCAACATTATTTGAACCTCTCCAGTAGTTTACAATAATCTCAACTCATATTTTCTGGCAGAAGACCAATAAAGGTTCCAAAGGGTAAGCCACCATGAAGGTCTAGGCTAATATGTACGATTCTGAGTAGGGGGAAGAGTCATTTTGCTTACTATGCATGTGGCTAAGCTAGGAGTTCCAGCTGCCAAAGTAAAGTGCTGCTGGTCTAGGAACAATTACTGAGCATAAAAATGTACCTACTAAAACAAAAAAAACAAAAACTTAAGAAAAGCTGCAACCTATGTCTAAGTGTGTGTCACCATGAAGGCTCAGGGACCTGCATCAGTCAGGACAACCGGGTGGTAAAGGTTAATCACCACTACACTGCGAGACAGTTTTAACAGCAACACAAACAACAAAATCACACCTGACTTGTGAAGGACTGACTTCCTTGAACCTAAGGCATCTCTCAGGTTCTTGGAAAATTCAAGGAGGAGGGTGTAGGAGATAGCTCCCCCAGGAAAGTAACAAGCTTTTCTGCTAAATTTACACATTCCAAGACCCAAGTTGCTAACTAGAAAAATCAAAGATGTGATACTACTTGTACCACATAGAGAATTATACTAGCAATGAAATGGGGTCCCTAAGGATAGAGATCCTCAAGTCCCAAGATAGGGTCTGGGGGTGCAGCTCAGTGGTATAGTACATGCTTCATATCTGAGAAGCCCTGAGTTCAATCCCTACTTCTGTACTTTATAAACTAATATAAAACTGCTTTAGCTAATGTAAGATCAAATGACCAGCAAAATTAGATTACAAATAGCAAACCTCAGGCTGAGTGCCCCACCCCAGCCAAAGCCAAAGTCCACCTGGATCTGTGCTGAGTTGGAGGAGGACCCAGGAACTGAGCATTGCACCCCTAGCTGACACAGATGCCTGCCTGGGCCCCATACTGGGTCAGGAGGACCCAGAACTGAGCACCACAGCCCCCAGCCCCTGGGTTCCCCACAGCACAGGGCAACACAGGTGACAACCAACAGGCCAACCTGATCAAGGAAGAGACCAATACCCAGAGAGTTTCAGTCCAGGACTGAAGTGATAGCCTACCACAGAGACCATGTGAGACAGCCTTGGGAGATAGGCTGGAGAGAGTGACAGCTAAATAAGGATCTCCTGGGATCCACCAGGAGGTTCAGGTTTTGATCAGGAAGATCATGAGGGCTGTTATTCTCTTGTGGGAGGCCAGGTTGGTGGGAGTAATAGTCAAGAGGGGCAGTTCTAAAGAAGAAGGCATTTAATGTAGTGGTATGTTTCACTATGGCACCTACAGCCAGCAGAACTTAGTGGTCTGAACTAATACAGGTCAATATAAGGGTAGTCTAATTTGCTTAAATGATAGTCCTCTTTGTTTTGCTTAAGGGTGGTTGTTCATGAGTGGTGTCTAGTTGAAATCTGATGCCATAGTTGTTGAATTTACCACAATAGCCAAGGTAACATAGTAGTGGCTGGGAATAAGTTTTCTCTCTATGCCAGTATCTGCATAGCCTGGGAGTCATAGATGATACTGTGGCTCACTCCCCCAAAACAGGGCACTAGACCAAAAAATTTGTAAACTCAATCACAAAAACAAACAAAAGAAACAGAAATCTGAAAAGATAAGGCAACAAAAAGCTCCAAAACCTCTGCACTCCCCCAAAACCAGTTTGGCGGGGCCTCGGGAGGAAATCATAAACCACACAGCAGACAGGTCTGAAAGGGTACCAGTGGAGGTAAAACTGTTCAACAAGGCAACTGGCAAAGTTTAAGAAGATATAACTAATCAGAGAATGACCCTAATGAAACAAATGATCAGCAAGTCTTCAGAAGACACTAATAAATGGCTTTTAGAACAAAAGAAAGGGATACAAAATATGAATGTCTCACATAGAAAAGGATAGGAATCCATAAGAAAGTGAAAACAGAAATCCAGGAGATCAAAACAGGGCTGAAAGTATGTGTAGCAACCAATGTGAACAGTGTCAGACCTAGACGACCGGGCTGAGGTCAACGATCACTTAATGACAGATACCACAGAAACAAAAAAGGAACATGAAAAATGGATCTGAAAGCTCTTAGATATTAATCAAAGAGGATTAATAAAAGAGTAATTGGAATTAACGGAAAATCAGAAGACAGCACAAAGGGCATAAAAAACCTGTTTATGCAAGTAATAGCAGAAATCATACAGATAGGTGAGGCATATAGAACCCTGAATAGACATGATCAGAAAAAAACTATTCCATGCCACACAGTTTAACAAACCAGAAGTGTAACACAAGAACAAAATCTTAAAGGCTGCTAGCTAAAAGCAATGACTCACCTATAAAGGAAAACCCATCAGGATTTTAACACATTTCTCAATACAAATCTTAAAGGCAAGGAGAGCATGGAATGAAGTGTTTCAAGCTCTTAAAGAAAACAAACTTCCAAACTTGACTATTATATCCTGCAAAATTATGTCTCAAAATTGATGAATAAGATACTTTCATTATAATGAAAACTTAAAGAAATTTATGACCACCAAACCAATAGTCCAAAAAATTTTCAAGGGTATTTTAGGAGATAATGAAGCTAAAAATGTCAAAGATCCATAAGTCAGGGTAACAAGTAGAAGAGGAAGAAAGCACAACAGCAACAGGAAATTAATACAATGACAGGAATAAGTCAATACCTATCAATCACAACCGTTAATGTAAATAAACTGATCAATCAAAAGGCACCAATTAGCAGACTGGATCAAGAAACAAAATCTAACAGTATGCTGTATACAAGAAACACGTTTAGTGGGGCATGGTGGTGCATGCCTGTAATTCCAGACTGAGATAGGAAGATCACTGTGAGCTTGAGGCCAGCCTGGGCTACATAAGCCAGTTGAAGGCCAGACTGTAATACATAGAGAGATCCAAAAAAGACACTTACACAAAAAGAAATTCATAGACTAGGCCAGGGATTTAGCTCAGTGGCCTTGAGTTCAATCCCTGGCACCAAAAAAAAAAAAAAAAAAAAAAGGAATTCACAGACTAAATATCAAAGGATGAATAACAATATTCCATGCAATGGGAACCAAAAACAAGTAGGAGGGGCTATCCTATTTTAAAGCCAAAGCTGGTCAAAGGAGGCACAAGGGAAAAAAAAAAACAAAACAAGAAAAATCAAAAGGAAAAGACGTATTAGTTAATGGATCTATTCAATAAAAACAGATAACAATTATAAGCGTAACAAACCACAGTGACTCAACTTTATAAAACAAACATGAATCGAAATAAAAGATTAAACATCAATACAATTATAGTAGGGTATCTAACACCCCATTATCACAAATTTATCAACTGAACAAAATAAAATTAACAAAGAAATGTCAAAATTGAACCAAACTTTGAACAAATGGACTTTATACATATACAGGAAGTCCCTGACTTATGAGTTCCATTCTGGGAGAACGTTTGTAAGTCAGATTTCTTTGTATGTCCAACAAAATGACTTCACTGGCATAGCAGACTTCACATGTTTCATTATCTTGTCCTTGTTCTTTAGAAGTGTGCCAATGGTTGAATGATTCACATTATAAAAATGAGTGATATCTACCATCTTTGTGCCTCAGTCCAATCTCTCAGTTATTTTCACTTTTGTTTCCACGGTTATTGCTTTGCACTTCCTAGCAGTCCCCTTTGTATCACCACTGCTTTCCTTTTTGCTTCCAGACATCCTGGGGTCTAATTGAGCACTGTACTATTGTATATTGTACACTATTGCACTGGAGAGTAAGCACACAGTCACACAACTGTGACAATGTCCGGCAGACACGAGCTGTTTCTGTGATCTGTTTGCATCTACGAAATGTCTGTAATGTGAGGTTCATTTGTGTCTCTAAAAGTACGCAGCTTGAATGTTTGTAAGTTGGGGACTTACTGGATACAGTGTTCCATGCAACAACAGAATACATATTCTGTTTAGTCCCACGTGGTACTTTCTCCAAGACAGACCACATACTGGCTAATGAAGCATGCCTAAGTAAATGCAGAAGAATAGAAATTTTACCATGCTTATTATCAGATC
>RJWT010050138.1:0-10899 GCA_004365215.1 Cuniculus paca | reverse complement strand
ATGTTTAGAGAAATTAAATGACCTCCCCAAGGCCATAAGCACAGAGAGTGGTGAATTAGGGCTTCAGCCCCAGACAGCCTCCCTGCAGAGACTTTGCTTCTGCTCTCCATGGAAGTTGGCCTCCCGAAGCAGCCGAAGAACAGATGGGCTGAAAAACATCCTTCTTCTGGAGACTCCAGAGCAGATACTAAAAAGCAAAGAGGCTTGGAGAAACTTTGTGCTCAACACTATGTTAGGGCTTTCGTAAATATTTAGGCTTTTGTGGTCACCCTGAAGATATCATACTCATCGATAAAGTTGTCTCTGAAGATGCTGTTTGCAAAATGTAGCCCAAGCAAACGCAGGCCAATGATAGGCCACCCTGCTGTGAGAAGGCATCAGGATGGTGCGTGGGAAGAGCTGAGGACGAGAAGGGCTCTGGTTCTCAGCTTCAGCTCCATTGCTCACCAACTGGGTGATCTCTGGCAAGTAATTTCACTTCCTGTTTCCCATCTGAAAAGCAGAGTTAGAATCCCTGTTCTACTTACATCACAAGATAATCATGAGGATCCCATGGGATCATACATGGAGAAATGCTTTCTTAACTTTAAAGCACTACTTAAATAAGAACATGAAGCCAGGACTCCTCTGTGTCACCAATTTCAATGTCATGTAAATACTGCTCTCAGGAAATCGTCTCCTGTCCTAGAAACACTGAAAAAGCATATTACTTTCCAACTTAAAGAAAGGTTTGATGGCTTGGTTAAGGCCATAAGATTTTGTCATTTTCTGAAGTCACACCATTTGCATATGATTTGCATGTGTTTGCATAATGGATTCAAAAGATTCACTGCAAGTGTATAAGAGTAAAAGAAAATAAATGAATATGAGTGACCTTCTACCATAGCATTCAAATCAAATATTCAGGGCATGATACCCTGAAATATGAAATAGATTAAAATTTAAACTATTGCAAACAGATAGGAAGATAGGTTTTAGAGTTTAGAGGCAAGGATGAAACCCTTATTTGGTCCCAGGTTGTAAAGAATCACATCTTCCTAAAGGTCACCCTATCCAAATTATTTCATGCCTGAATTCTCCCCTCCATACCCCTTACCCCACTCCTCTCTGCATTGCATTATTTTCTAGTCTATTCTGAAATGTCTTAGTGACAGAAAATTTAACTATCCTCCAACAGATTGTTCTGGCCAATTTCAACTGTTTAAAAGGTTTTATCTGATATTAAACTGTTAAAATCTTTCCTCCAAGGTCCCCACAACCTTCCTTGATTCCTCTAGCCACGAGAGTAAATTCAAACTTTTTCCTATTTGCCAATCAATTGGGAATTTGAAAATACTAATGTTCCTCTTTCCCTTTCTAGGTTTAAAAATCTCTAGTTTCTCCAACTGTGTCACACGCTCATGCATTGCAATCCGTACCAATTTATCTGAACATTTTCATGAGGAATGTACTGATTTGAGTGCTAACCCTAGCTTGCCTATTAACTGAATTTCTTTGAGACCCTCTCTGTCTCAACTTGCTCATCTGTAAAGTGATGGAGTTAGACTAATTTATTTCTAAGGTACTTCTTCATTTAAAACACGATTACTCTATTTCAAAACTATGATTTCCAACTTATTTATGTAACAGAGTTGTTAGCTTGAGCCAATAAAATGAAGTTACACTTGCTTTTGTTGACAATCTGCTCTGTCTTTCTTCCTCCAGATGGTCTTGCCCCTTCTTGGCAAACAAAAATAGAGAAGTTTATCTGGAGCAGTGGGTACCATGATTTCTGTGATCCCGATTCAGCGCCATTAAGGGATGGAATGGCCATCGCACATGTTAAGTGCCATGTCTTTCAGATTATGAAGAGAGAGGGGACAAAATGAGACAAGGCACTGAAAGCTCATTTATTTCTACTAACTAACTGCCACAGCCATGGAGAAATAATAGATCTGTGGGCTGCAGAAGTTTTCATGAAGGTCAAACATCCTTACAATTGCTATTAAGATAGATTTACAAACAAATTCCCAGCCATTTTTTGTGGTTGCTCTATGTTCTATCAGGTTTCTCTGTGGTTTATCTTTTGTGCTCAGCTGTCCTTCCACAAGTAGCCACTGCCTGATGTCATGAGAGCTGTGTGAGTCCCACATAGTCACTTCCCTGTGTTTCCATATAATTATAGTCTGGGAGTAATTCGGAGGTTCTTGGATGCTTTGTTTGGTCCTTCAAATGCTTTTCTGTTGATTATCCAAAGCCTTATTTATTTTCTTTCAAGGATGTGCAAACAAAAATATGCTTTTGTGATCCAAAAGTAGCAAAGAACAAGATGTATGGTTTCTATTCTATTGTATGAGCCCAGCGTAATGTTAAACAGACTCACTATTTTCCCATCTGTATGTTTAGTTTTGGTTCTGCTTTTGGCTCAAGTCTGCTTTCTCTGCCCTATATCTCCACTTCCTCATGATTAAACCTGCTTGTAACTAAAATTCTACTTGAAAATTTTAATATATTCTATGGTCAATTTTACTCTACATCATAATATTTACTAATACTTATCTAATATTTTTTACCAAATTATTATGACAAAACACAGAACCATAGAAGCCTAAAGTAAAGACCCTTTTAAAGTTATTGCCACCTCTCTCTGAGTCACTTTCCTCACCACTGAGACAAAATACATAACACCAATATAAAGGAGGAAAGGTTTATCTTTAGTTCACCTTTTAGAAGACTCAGTACTTGCATGGCTGCCTCTAAGGCAGTAAGGTAGAGTGGAAGGGTCTGGGTGGAGGAAAGTTTCTCACCTCATGGTGAACAGGAAGCAGAGAGAGAAGAAAAGATAGAGGGAGAGAGATGCACCTTCCCAGGTCATGGCCTCAGTGACCCATCTCTTCTAGCCAGACCAGACCCCACCTCCTAACAGCAAGTCAGCTCTAACCTAATAATCCTATCACCTCCCCTAAGCCCCACCTCTGAATTCATAAGGGTTAGGGGGCACATCTAGATATACTACCTGGTGAGCTACCTCGTGGGCATAGTGGACCAGTACCCTGGGTTCCTCTGATGCTGCCTCTCTTGTGCTGCAAAGATGCTGCCTTGGCAAATGACGACATATGTGTGGTTACCAGACAGGGAGAGCACATCACGCTGATGTCCTTATCGTCACTTGAGAGGGATACGGCTCTTTTCACATCCTGCTTGATTTTGTTCAGAAGAAAAGAAGACTCCCCCTCTACCCTCTTAGTTTCTAAGGCTGGAAACTGCAAATCAAACTGGTGAAAGACAGATCAACAGGCAATAATGTGTACAAATTTAATTTGCTGTCAGTATTTTTCATGTAGCACAAGGTGCTTTGTAGGAAGAAAAAAAGACCCCAAAGAAACATTTAGACCCAGGTTTATATATCGTTTTAACATTAACTTGTGGAGATGCCAGGAGACAAAGAAATAAGGAGTTGGAGCTAGGAGAAGTATGCATGGGAAAGTGACTAGAACATATGTGGGGACTAATGGAAGATAAAGGGCAGTTCAGAAAGTCTGTTTTGATGTCTGTCTTCTAGTAGAGGAATGGCACCTCTCTCAAGGGAATCTTATGCCTTGTTTTGAGGAAGAAATGGGGAGGACTGAGCACCTTTCCCGCCTCTGCTACATCTCAGTTAACTTCAGCTCCAAATCATCAGGTGGCATACTGGGGGCAGCGTATTCTGTCTGCTGCTGGAGGCAGTGCTGTCAACAGTAACCACAACGGAGCAGGTGCAGGGTCTTCAGAAGGCAGACAGCTCACTTTTGTCACAAAGAACACCTAAGGTCTTTCCTCACCTCAAAACCAAAACCTTCTTGGCTTCTTTACTCAGGGGAAGGAATGAATCTTTCCTTTTCAGATCCAAGGACAATTTGTATTTCCTGCCCCAGGATTTATGTCTTTCCAAGATGACTGATACTGGATGTTCATTCTCTGGGGTCCTTATTACAGATAAAAAAAAAAAAACAACAACCCAAAACTGTCTGATGTTGAAACATTTTACCAAATCTGAATTTCTTTTCTTCTTTTCTTTTCTTTCTTTCTTTCTTTTTTTTTTTTTTTGTGGTTATCTAGTTACCTATATATGGTTCTAGAAGTATGGGTAGCATATTAGACTATTTTTCAAGCTTTAACTTTCAGTTAACCATACTGTCACCGTTATTTGCTAACTTCTATTTTATTTGATGTGTTTCATAAAGACTGAAATGTTAAAGGCATCCTTGGGGTTTCTCTCTCTCGAGCTGTAATGAATATAATATTAACAGAGACAGACAGGGACTAGAGTATAGGATTGGGAATTGGAATTCTCAGGTAAACTCTCAGCTGCAAAATAAAGTTGTCTAAAAATGGTGCAATAACCTCAGAGATTTTAAAGCTTAAAAATGTTTAAACATAATCTGATCTGTCATTTTTCTCATTAAGAATGTAAATGAACAACCTATGAGTCTAATGGACCCAAGAGTGGATATTACTTATATTATTTTACAGACATTTTCTTCAAGCACTTCTGAGACATTTTCCACATCCTGTTTGTTGTTAGTCTCTCGCCTTTCCATCAAACTTGGGAGGAATGAGTTTCCTGAACTAGCAAAGAGTTAGGCAGCAACTTGCACAAATGGTAACATGGATTTTTTTCTTTTTTCTACCAAATCTCACCAACAGTCCATTGGTGTGATGGGAAGCATTTATAGTGTGCAAATGCTGGTGAGTTTTTAATCATTCCTCTGCTCTGAGGGCAACACTGCCTTCCTCTTTTGAATAGGATTACCAAAAGACAAGAGTTCGATAGTGCGTATGGGTTTCCATCTTCAGACACAGGCATCCATGTGACCTTGGCCAAGTCATTAACCTCTAAGTGTTTCAATGTCTTCTATAAAAGAGAACTTACTCTCTCTCCTGCTTATCTCCTGATTGCTTGTAAAAAGAGGCACAACACAAAAAGGTCTATGAAGAGTTACATATAGTGTCTAGTACAAAGCATATGGTCCTCATTTGGGTTAGTGTTTTTAAGGAGCTGCTCCTTAAAGGGTAAAGGTAGTGGCAAAAATATAATATACTCTACTTAAGAGATCATTATTAGGCACTAGATACTCTTATATCATGTGACATACATTGCCATGTATAATTTCAGAACTTGTTGATATAGGCTCTAGAAAAGTCACCCAAGGCCACTGTGGCTCAGGATATGCACAAGGTCACAAATCAGAAAGTGGAAGACCAACAAGTCCCAAATGGCTCTGGGTACCCTAGACTCACACTCTGACCCTGCCATGCTGCCTCTGGAGAAATCCTTTTGCTTGTCCTGGAAAGAGTCCCAGGCCCCAAGTTCTCAGTCCACATTCCAGCCCTCCCAGCTTTCTGTCATCTTTAGGGATTCCTCCCGGCACTCATTTGACAATCACATTTTCACGGGATGGAGAGGATATTTGGAAGGGATGTCTATTCAACCTTAGAAATTTAACCAGCTGGGCCGAAAGCAATCAAGATGCCATCTGGACAGGGTTTGACTTCCTGCCCAGAAGATAAAGACATCTGGGCTTAGTAAATGCCAAGGATGCGCTGATGTGGTCCCCAGGCTTGTAGGCCACTTCTCATAATTGCACAGAATCTATAGCTCTGAGCTATGGCTGGAGGCGCCCAGTGTTTGATGCTGTTACCCCCAGTGCCTTTGCTGCTCACGACCAGTGAACACCATGAGCCGAGTGACTTGCTGGCTGTGCAGATGGACTGACATCGGGGTCTGCCCTAATTGGCCTCTGTAATGATGGGTCAGAAGGTGGCTGCCCCAGGCCCAATAACGGTTGATACAGAGTCACAGAGTGACTGCTGATGCTTAAATAGGTCTCCGAGGAACCGAGTGTACATACAAAGAAGGCAATTAAGGTGGCCCGCCAGCTTTGCATAGCGAATCTCTCAGCGAGGCATCTCCTTCCCATGAGAGAAGCTCTATCCAGTCACATAAGAGTGCAGAGCCGGCCTATGTGCGAGGGCTCTGGGTGGAAAACAAGTCTGGGGACAAGCTGGGGAACCAAAAGTGAAAGGGTAAGATGGTGCGTGTGGAACATTTATCGTGGCAACATCTGAACCTCTGCAGGTGTTTCCTAAACACCACCCTAGCCGGGCACTTGAATCCCATACACCACTTCTGCCTATTTTAAAGTTGAGTTAGGGTCCTGTTCCTAAGCACTCAAAGCAACCCAATTGGGCAGAAGGGGAACCAGAACTCTACCTCTCCTGGTGCTTCCCCAGAGACAAGAATTATTTGTTCCCAGTAGACTCAGAAATCCCCCTTCCCACAAAAGGTGCTGATAAAACCCAAGTAATTCTTTTTAGTTCCTGTGTAGTTGGAACATATCAAACATTTTTAGTTTTATGAAGGAGATTTGCTGCTTTTGCTGCTTTTATAATTGACAGTTTTGAGATGAAAATAATGAAGCAATCAGGCATGGTGGCACACATCTGTAATCCCAGCACTCTGGGCAGCTGAGGCAGGAGGATTAGTTTAAGCCCAGCCTGGGGAACTAAGTGACTTATACCAAGACCCTGTCTTAAATAATAAAAATATTTTTAAAAAGAGCTGAGGAAAAAAAAAAGAGCTGGAAATGGAGCGCAGTGCAAAGGTCCTATGTGCAATCCCCAGTACTGGGGATGGGGGGAGATATATATATCACGTCTGTAAATGTTTATGAAATTTTCAATTCTCACTTCTGACTTAAAAACCAAGCCAAACCAACCCTAATAGCAGGAATGTGATCATTTAAATGTAGACTGATGGGGTGTTGGTCAGATCCTTGCAGTCCATATGGTCTCTGTGCTAATCTTTTTAATTTTTTTTTTCAGCTGGGGGTTTTTTCCACCCAGATGAGTGGCAAGTATATGGAACCTATGAAAATTAGAAGCTTGGAACTGAAGATTTTTCAATAAGAAAGGAAATCCATTTTATACTTCTGAATAAGCATACATTTTGATAAAACCAGCTAAAACTATATAACAAGCTGGGGAAAAGTCCTTACATGGAAATATGATCAGCATAAATTCTAAGTATGAGAAAACTGTAAAATTCTAACTTCAAATTCTAGCATCGTCTTCCTCTTTGGAACACAATTAGTTCCTGTTGTAGCCTATTATTAGCAAATAAAAACAAAAAGAAGAAAAAAGGAAATTCTAAAACTTTTTTTCACTTCCTGTTTTTCTTTTGCGATATTGGGCAATGGACCCAAAGCCTTCACATTGATTTATGCTCCCAGTCCTTCTTTAAAATTTTAAGACAGGGTCTCATTAAATCACTAAATAGCCTAAGCTGATCTCAAACTTTCCATTCTCCTGCCTCAGCCTCCCAGAATGCTGAAATTAAGAGGTATGTGCCACAATACCAAGCTTGTTTCATTTTCTGAGTATAGTTGAACACATTTCAAAGAAATCTACTACAACAAAAATTTAAATTCATAAAAGAGATAAAACTTATTCTACTAAGGATTTGAATTGTTACTCCACTGCACCATAGAATTCCTTGAAACAGTCACCAAATCTGGTGCACTCTTTGATGACTGACTTTTCAGAATTTTACCACATATAACCCTGCCAAGTACAACGAGGCTGACTTGCAGCTTTGAAGCGTGCATCTTGAGTAGTCAAGAGCTAACAAATAGTAAGGGGCAAAAAAAAATGTTTGCTTTGTGGGAGTCATTGACATCAGAACCGCTCTAAGAATTGATTGCCTGGCTGCAGATTTTGGAGGTAAATGTACAGCGTGGGGAGTGGTGGCAGGCACTGCAGTTTTGTGGCATCTGAAGGGGTCACTACAGTGTCAGAAAGTCATGCTGTCATGGAACTTTGCTTGGCCACAAGCAGGGCGTGGGACAGGAGGTTAACCATAGCTGGCCCAGGCTTTGCTCTGCACTTCACAGGGCTTGCAATGTGCAGCTGGTACTTGCAGGGCTGGCTGCCCCCGGGGCAGGAGGTGGCCCATTTGCTACCCAGAATTCCACCCGGCAAACAGCCTGGCCACTGGCCATTCCCAAATAGATATGCCTTCACCAGCTCCCTGCTCTCACACGTTCATCTGCAAAACTGCAATTGTAAACTTTTGGGTATTTTTTAGATTATGACTTAGAATGCTAAGCATTTACTATCTTCATAAAGAAGTTTGTAAAAAAAAAAAAAAGAAGCCCCCCCCCCCAAGAAAATCATAACATCTAGTACACTAGTGCTCATAACTGCCGGCAGCGTAAGAGCTTTACAGATAGTAGCTCAGAGGTTCCTTATGATCAGACCCCAAGTAGTCACTTTGGGCAGAGGAACACAAGGAAACGGAGCACATTGTTCAAGGTCATCTCCCTGCGTGGCAGAGGCCGAAGGGGGGTGTGCATTCAATCAAGAAGGAAGGTGACAGGGAAGTGTGAAAAGGGCAAACGTCAGCAGAGCAGCCAGCTTTGCCCAATGCCTTCAGAAAACCTTCAACCCTGTTCCCCTCCCTACCCGTGAAAGGTGCCCTTTAGTCAGATCCCCAGGTCAAGAGCAAGCACACGAGCAAGCCTCACACTCTGGGGGGCTGAGACAGAAGGATTGTGAACTTGAGTCCAGCCTGGGTAACTTAGTGATTTCGCGAGACCTTGTCTCAAAATAAAGCATAAAAGGGGGCTTGAGATAAACCTCAGTGAGAAGCTGGTGGCTTCAATCCCAGTATGGGTGGGGAGGGCAGCGTCCTGTCTCTGCCCCGCTTTAGGCTCATCGCCTGGCCTTTTTTGTGCTACACTGGCCCACTCTCTTGCTGTCTCATCGAACTTGTGTCCCTGTCTGCAGTAACCCTAAGTCCCTCAAGAGCAGCACCCTGTGGAAACCCATGGGGGCCACAGCTGACCCTGGGAGTTTTCGGGTAACCCACATTCAACATGTTCATGGGGGGCAGTGTGACCAGAAAAAAAAAAGTTCTGCTTCCTCCCTCTACATTTTGCTTCTTAAACTTGTGTTTTTAAATCCCCCCCCCCTTCTTTTTCCTGAAAAGCTGACAGTGAAACAGCTTCTGGAAGAATTTACCGTCAGAGGCCTCAGGGAGGGTAAAGCTGAGGGCTGGCAGGCTGAGGAGGGGACAGGGCAGGGTCCTCCCTTGGACACTGTGGGACAAGCCCCAGGGAGGGACTCTAGTCCAAGAGGTGGAGGGGAGAGGAGAGAAAGGGAGGGAAGAGGCAGAAGATGGGGAAGTGACAGAAAATAAAAGGTCACTGCTGAATGCAGAAAGAAGTCTGGGCGTTGTGGAGGGGAGCCCGCAGAGCCTGGGCTGAGAGCGGAGGTGGGGTGCTTTACCCTCACCCTGTGTTCCTAGAGCCGTGCCCAGTTTGTTTTCTTTCAATAAATTACATGGCATCTCAAGAAAAAAAAAAGGGACAATTTATTAATTTAAAATATATTTTATTTAATCCGATCTTAAAAAATATTATTTAAATTAATATAAAATCAGATAAGCAATGTAAAATATTCATGAGACCTTTACCTTCTGACTTTCAGACTATGTCTTCAAGACCCAGGGTGTGCTTTACATTTACATCACAATTTCAGCGTTTTCATTGGCAATACTTGATCTGCAGAGATACCATACAATTTAGAGTGGCAAAAAATGGATAAACGAACCCAAATTATTTCAGGGATATTGAAATTTTTCTTCTGTAACAGAACTGAGTAGCAATTTTTATATTTCAATGAATTAAAACGAAGTGGAAGGCAGCGTTTGGTTCCTCCGCGCGCTAGCGTATTTCAGCTGCTTAGAGACACACGTTGCTCTGGGTGCCTTGGTCTGCAGCACAGACAGGAACAGCGAAATGAGTACTTGCGAGCTCAGAGGAGACAGCACCTGAAATCACCCCGCGCCTACCGCTCTCCTGGTGGGCCCTCCGGCGCAGGGATCTGCACCACCGCGCAAGTTGGAGATTTTGGCGTTGTGCAGAGCGGTCTCGGGTTTGTTCCAACTCCTGCGCAGCTGCAAATGTTAACGTTTTGCAAATGTTAATGCTGCCACCTCGTGGTCGTTTTCCGAGCATCACATGGAGATGAGCATGTGAAAATGTCCCTTAGCTTCAAGCATTCCTTCTGGAGGATTCAGAAATTTCGCCCTCCCGCTGGGGACCTTTTCTAGGCCGGGGGCGGGGTCTTCCTCTACTTGGATACCCCAAGGGGCTCTCCACCCTGGAAGTGGCATTGCCGTTTTAGGGCTGCTTTAGTGATTCCTGGGAATAAAAGCTGAGTCGTCATTTTCCTGCTGCCCAAAGGCACCGTAAGCGCCGGGAGATGACTTCTGTCCCCGCAAAAGCCACGTTCCCACTCTCCCTTGTTTTGATGGCATTGCAGCTTCTGAGGCTTCTGCTGGCTTTTCTGTCTCCTTGCCCCACTGAATTGTGACATCTGTGAGGCTGAGGACAATGTCTTGCTCTTAGCCTATTTGGTGTCCGGCACTGGGAGTTTCTAAGTGTCCTCGGGGAATCCCAACTACGGTCAGGATTGAGACCCACTTTTTGGCTCTTCTTCATTCCTGCCTTCTTAACCATTCTCGTTACTGAATCACCTTCCAAATCGGACTCAGTGCTCTAAACTTTTCCATATGAAAATAGGAATGAAGCCTCCCCTCTGGATCCAATATCAAAGCAACTGTTTCTTTTCTTTAGGTATTTCCCAAGCCAAACTTCAAGGATAACTGGCTATTGAGACTGTTTCCATTTCCTCATCACCATTTACTTTTAAATCCATTCCAGGCTGGGTTCTGCCCCAGAGCTGACTACCCCACCCCAAGCCCCATCCAGAAGCTTTAGCCTGCTCTGATTCCAAGACCCCATGTCTCCTAGCTTTCTTCTCTGCCTGACTACTTTTCTGCCTGACCTCCCAATGCCCAGTTCATCAGGAAGTGGT
>RJWT010050137.1:0-10900 GCA_004365215.1 Cuniculus paca | reverse complement strand
TAGGCTGGAAAACATAGAAAAGAAGGACAGATTCCATCACCAAAGCTGAATCAAAAAGATAGAAATATTTTGAATAACCCAATATCAGTCACTGAAATTGAAAACATAATTAAAAACTTACCAACAAAGAAAAGACCAGGTCCTGATGGATTCACAGCTGAATTCTACAAGAAATTTAGAGAAGATTTAATGCCAATACTCCTCAAACTCTTTAATGAAATTGAAAGCGAAGCAGTTCTCAATGCATTCTTGGAGGCAAGTATTACTCATACCAAAACCATGAAATAACAATTCAACAGCTCCAAGACAATGCAAGGAAAAAATATAAGACTGATAGAAGTCAATGAAAGAGAAAGACCCAACCAAAAAGAAAAGGCCAATCTCCCTAATGAACATAGATGCAAAAATGCTCAATTAAATGCTAGCAAACAATGCAGCAAATCATTAAGAAAATTATACACTATGATAAAGTGAGATTCATCCCAGGAATGCAGGGATGGTTCAACATACATAAATCCATAAATGTATTACACCACATCAACAAAGCCAAAGAAAAAATCACATATTCATCTCAATAGATGCAGAAAAAGCTTTTGATAAATTCCATCACTCATTCATGTTAAAAAAAAAAAACCTACAGAAAATTGGAATAGACGGTCTCTACTTCAATCTGATAAAAGCCATCTATAAAAAAAACCAAGAACCAATGTCATACTAAATGGACAAAAGCTGAAAGCTTTCACTTTAAAATCAGGAACAAGACAAGGAGGTTCACTATCACCACTCCTCTTCAATATAGTTCTGGGAATGTTACCCAGAGCAATTAAACAGAAATAAAGATAGAAAAGAAAGAATTTAAATTATCATTATTTGCAGATGGCATGATACTCTACGTAGAAGACCTCAAAAATTCCACCAAAAGACTACTAGAGTTAATAATCAAATTCAGTAGTGTAGCTGGATATAAAATCAACACTCAAAAATCAATAGCATTCTTGTGCCCAAACAACAAACTCACAGAGAGAAATTATGGAAATAACACCTCTTAGAGTACCATCTAAAAAAATGAAATACTTAGGAATCAACCTAAAAAAGGATATAAATGATCTATATATACAAAATTATAGTACTCTGATACAGGACATTAAAGAGGATATCAGGAAATGGAAAGATATCCCTTGCCCATGTATAGGAAGAATGAATATTGTGAAAATGGCCATACACCCAAAACTGTTATACATATTTAATGCAATCCCAATCAAAATACCATTAGCATACCTCACAGATCTACAGAAAAGATTCCTAAAATTCATTTGGAAAAAGAAGACGCCTAGAATAACAAAGGCAATCCTGAGAAACAAAGGCAAAGTAGGAGGCATCACAATCCCTGATTTGAAGTTATACTACAAAGCTACTGTGATAAAATTAGCATGGTACTGGCAAAAAGACAGACTTGAGGATCAGTGGAACAGGTTAGGAGATACAGACACAACTACGAAGACACTCAGCCACTTTATCTTTGACAAAAGGGTTAAATATGTTCACTGGAATAAAGATAGCCTCTTCAATAAATTGTGCTGGAAAAATTGGCTTTCCACATGCTGAAGACTAAAACTAGACTGTGTCTATCAGCGTGCACTAAACTAAAGTGCAAATGGATCAAAGATCTAAATGTTAAACTGGAAACACTAAATCTACTGGAAGACAAGGTAGGTAGAAATCTTGAAGACATAGGAGTAGGCAAAGAGTTGCACAAAACACAAACTGCATGGGATGTACTTCAAAGAATCGATAACTGAGATCTCATCTTATTAAAAAGTTTTTGCACATCAAAGGAAATCACCAACAGAAAAGAAAGCCCACAGGATGGGAAAAAGTTTTAGGCAACTGTCTCTCAGACAAAGGACTTATATCCAGAACATAGAAAGAATTGAAAAAACTCAGGCCCCTCAAATTTAAATACACTATGCAAATATGGGCACATGAGATTTATACACAATTCTCAGGTTAAGAAATACAAATGGCAAATATATGAAAAAATATTCAACATCATTGGTCATTTGAGAGATGCAAATTAAAGCAACACTGAGATATTATCTCACTCCGGAAGAATGGCTATCATCAAGAAATCAACAAATAACAAATGCTGGTATGGATGCGGGGAAAAAGAAACCCTTTTCCCTTGGTGAGAGTGTAGACTGGTACAACCACTGTGGAAATCAGTGTGGAGATTCTTCAAAAAACTAGGATTAGAAGTTCCATTCTACCCAGCTACTCCCCTTCTGGGTATTTTCCCAGAAAAATTAACATACCACAGCGATATAGGTGCACCCATGTTTATAGCTGCACAATTTGTAATAGCCAGATTTTGGAAACAACCCAAATGTCCATTAACTGAGGAATAGATAAAAAAGATGTGGTATTGTTTGATCATTTTTTCGTGCCTAAATCCTGTAATCTGAACAACTACTTTCAAGATAACAATAAGCAATATATCAACTAGTGTTAATTTCCTATTTCTTTTTTTAATTCTGTATTGTTTTATACTTTTTTGTGTGTTTGTCTTTAAAATAAAAAAACCAAAACTTATAATATATAAAATAAAAATAAAATGTAGACAGCTGGCCAAATCTTGGACATAAGTACACCAGCACAAAAGACTAAATATGCCTCATTTTAAATGAGAGGAAGAAAAGCACCATTAAAACTACATGACTAATTTTTTGCACCAGGGATTGAACTCACAACCTTGTGCTTACCAGGCACACACTTAAGCCACTGAGCTAAATCTCTGGCCCAAAAAAGCTATATATTAAAAAAAATGATTTCTGAACATTTACCACTGACTTAACTCATTTAGTTTTTTTAAAGTCACAGAACAGTGGTAAAATTTCCCATAGGTTTGAAGTCTGTTTTGTAAGGTTTTGACTTGTATGGTCATTTTTATGGTCTGGCAGTCAACTGTGGTAACTTATATTATCATGCAAGATATCAACTGTGGTGACTGATACTGTGCATGAAGTGGTATCATGTAACTTGTAAGTAGGCTGCTAAATTGAAAACTTATACTATAAATCTTGAAGCAACTATTTAAAATAATTACATAGAGTTATAGTAATCTAACCAGAAAATAAGATGGGATAATAAAAACAATCCCAGAAGTGGTAGAAAATGGCAAGGCAGGGGGAGGATCAAAGGAACACACAAAACCAACAGCAGTATGATAAAGACCTAAAGCTTATCATATCTATAATCATGTAGCGTGTAAGTGGGCTAAGAATTCTAAGAAAAATTCAGAGATGGGTAGATTGGATTTAAAAATGAAACAATTAAATCCACACATGGCTCAATGATGATCATGTGACCTCATTGTGCAGATATCACATAGTGTACTTAAAACTCAATGGCTGTGGATGTCACCAGATGATATAATTCTATAGGGCCACCATCATGTACTCAGTCCATCATCAACTATATGGGGTGTGACTATATATGATGCTCACAAAAAACACAGTTGAAATACAAAAACACTAGTAGGTTAAGGTGAAAAGATGGTAAAGATTTTTGCCAAAGAACAATATTGGCTTGTCATATCAATATCAGACAAACAAAATTTTATAGCAAAGATAATTATGAGAGACGAAAATCATATAATGATAAAATAGTCAATCAAGAGGACATAACCCCAATATCCATGCAAACTAATAACAGCTTGAAAATACATGAAAGACATTGAGAAAACTACAAAGAACAATGAACAAAGTATATCATGATTATAACCTCACATCTGAATACCCCTGTCATTGGTAGAATGAATAGGCAGAAAACCAACAAGGGTAAAATAGATGAGCAACACTTGATTATTGAATTTCTCCTGGATAATATAGAACACCCTACACCCAACAGCAGAATATACATTTTATCAAAGTTTTGATTTGTATGACACTGGAACACAATCCATCAAATAATTGATGAATAGGAGTTTAGCAAAATCAAGATGCTTCTGCACTTCAAAACAAACTGTTAGACTTTTAAACAAATTCTGTGATTCTAAATACAGATTTGCTCAAGTCTCATACATGTGTGTGCAATATATACTTTGAGTCAAACACAAAAACAATAAATTTTGTGTTTATGTACTACTATTGTTAATATATTTTAAGAATCATAATGCTTCAATACCAAAATTTTAATTAGGAGGCTTTCATTATACTGCTTGATAAAACAGAAAGTTTTACATGTAAATATATATTAAATAATATAGTACATAATGTAAGCTTGGCACTAATAGGAGTTCTGTGGATTATTTTTTTATAAAAACACTTTGTAATAATTTCCTAACTTGACTTTTTATGTCTATATTCCTGCAAAAAGACAAATGATAGTACATATGCTTCATGTTAGAAATAATAGAAGTATTTTTGACATGATGTGACTTAGCAGTGGCCTGTAAGTTTTGCTGTATAAGAGTCCTAACTTTTATTAGTATATAATTTTTGTTACATAAAAGACTTATTTTAGTTAATACATGAAAAGAACTTTGTTCAAACAACATTCTTATTTCAACTAGCCAAGAAGATTATGCAAACATTACCACATTTAAAATATTCTAAATTAAATTATGACATCTTGTTTCATTATTTATTAATATTTGTTCAAACCTTCCTTTTTTGTGCTCATGTTACAGTTTTTTTTATATAAGCAGGGAAGTCAGTGATAGACTTCAGTGTAACATAATTGCTTCTTATACGTATTCAATCTGTCTATACATACAGGTTTTATCTTGTAGTGGAGACTTTTTATTCTTGTAGCATGCAACTATGAAATTTCATCAAATTTAGCATCATTTAAAAAAAAGAGTAAGCCAAAGTCCATTTGATATTAATGTAACTGTAGCAAGACATGATAACTGTTTAAAGTGTGTTAAAAATGTTTTGTAATTGCTTTGTTACATTAGCTCTTTGTTGTGTCTGAAAAAGCAAATCTCTAAAATTAAGATATTAAGCTTAAAAAAACAAATAATCAATGCAAATGGTGTCATATTGCAGGCAGAAAATATTTTAATATGACCAGAACCTCTCAATGCAGGCTTGCACACAGACTGTCATGTCAACCTTGGTTATTTAGTTTCTGGTTATTTCAGTTTCCACGGTGCAGGACACGGTCAACCTTCTGCTCTTTCAGATTCTGGAACTATAGGTGTATGAATCTCAATACTGTCTTGTGAACCTAGTTGACAAAGTCAGCTTAGAAACTTAACCACAAAAATCTTGGTTTTGGAATATAACCATCATTTATGGAAAAGAAAACAAGCAGAGAGGGAACATGTAAGCGTAAATCTCCAGAGACCTACAGATAAAATTTACCCTGTATTGAAGATGCTTCTCCAACTTGTTAAAACATTACCTAGTATGAGCAACCTTAAATGAGGATTGCTAGTGATTAGATGATTTAGAATAAAAATATTGAATTAACAAAGCAGAACTGCCTAGGTAACCCACATGATCGTGAGAGGTAATGTAAGTTACATTCATATTTTTAGGTATGTGTTGTATTCAATAAGCGATTTATAAGTTCTTTTTCTCCTTTACATATTTTATTTCATTTACATGTTTTACTTTGTATCAGGTAATACCTATGTGAAAATTATTGGATAGCTGTGGTTCTTGTGTTTTATGTTATTTCTGATTTTAATGAGGATGTATGTAATACTTTTTCTTAAAAAATGCATCTCAGACTTTTAGACTGATTTACATGTCATGTTAATTTTTTTTTATTATATTAACCCAAAAATTGCTGTTTTTCTTTTTGGTATGGTTTATTATTATGGAGATGGCTATTGCAGATTTTATTTGATACTCTCCGATGTCTATGCTGCTATTTTTTCTTTTGTTACTAGAATTCCCTATTTTTACTTGAGTCCATATTCACCCCCTCAAAACTAGAGTGTTAAATGTCATTACTGAAGTGCTTATGCTCAGTGTTTTGGGAGAAAGGGAGAAACTTTTATTGTATTTTAAGCTATTTTTACTTGGAATCTCTCATCGCAAGTAAACTTGTTGCCTAATTAATATAATGACCATATGAACTTCTCTTGTTTTCTGTTTTTAATTTTATGTTTATATTATTAAAATTTCCTAATAAACCATCTTTGTAATACTAGAATATTCCAACCACACTCAATCATATTCTTCTAATATTCCTGTATTATTCTTGTAATCTGATAGATTGTTTGCTAATATTTTGTTTGAGATTTTTTTTTTGGCAGTCACTTGTTTTTTTGTGAAATTTATTTTATACAATGGTATCAATGACATAGCCACTTATAAAAAGTTTTTAAAAGACTTTCTTTTTTTACTATATTTCAGAATAATTTAAATAGTATGAAGTTATTCCTTTTAATTCTGAAACCCTTAGAACCTGGTATTTTTAATGAATAGTTATTTAACATTTTTATTTATTCTATGGTAGTTGGCATTCAGATTTTCTCTCTCAGGTAATTTTAGGTAAGTTCATGAAGAGATAATTATCTGCAACAAAATCTTAGCAATGCATTGTGAGATTATAAAATATGTAGTATAATACATCACAATCGAATCAAGTATACAAGGAAGGAAATGAAAATATTTTCTAGTATTATTACAGTGTACTTAAGCAGTACACAATTATTTAGGTAAAATAGATATTAAAGATAACTCTAGAAAGAACTAGGTGGGGAGTTAAGAATGACAAAACTAAGAAGCCAATAGTGGAGATAGATTAAAATAATGTTTTCTGTTAGTCCAAAAAGAAGGCAGGTAAAGAAAAACATTTGATGACAAAAATAGAGTATAATTAGCAATCATTTCTTACCTAACTTTATGGAGTCTCCTTATTTCTCTTATGCTCTGCCAAAGGTAAAGCAGTTTGAATACTTTCTCTCCTTACAGGAAGTTGTCATTTTAAAAAGTTCAGTGGCTAAAGGGCTGGGGATTTAGCTCAGTGGTGTAAGCGCCTGCGTGGCAAGTGCAAGGTTGCGAGTTCCATCTCCTGGCCGCAAAAAAAAAAAAAAAAAAATTCAGTGGATAACCTTGAAACTTCATCTCTGATTGGTTAAGAATGTATTACTTATTTTTATAATCAGCCTGTATCTCATTTTTAGGCTAGGAGAAACACTGTAGTTTTCTATATCCTGAAGAGAAATGGAATTCTTTTTTAATAGTTTCTGATTTTTTAATATATATCTGTATTACTTGGTGCAAAAATGTAACTATTTTGCCCCTTGGTTTCATAAGTGGAGCTTCTCTGTTTTATCTAGTGATCCATTTTGACCTAAATCCAATCTTACTGGATATTATAATTGTGAGCTTTATTTGTATTTGCCTTGCAAAGTTTTCCCTACCATTCTATTTTCCCCTTTGAGCCATTTTATTTCAGGTGTATCTTTTTTGTACTGTAGACTTAGGTTTCTCTGTCTCTTAATGGATGAATTACCTTATTTGTATCTGTTATTATTAAGTTTGTCCTAAAGCTGGGACTGTACACATTTTAAGTTTGTGTTAAAATTTCTCCATACATAATAAACTGTAACCTAACCCTGATGTGTAATAAGACTGTTACCTACTCTTGAAATAAACAACTGAGTCTCAGCCACCACAAGTGACCAACTGTTCAAGCAATGCTCAAATAAAACAGAAGAGAGCTGTAACCAGTCTAGCTGTTTCTGTACCTTCTTTCAATTTTCTATGCATGATTTCTTTTTTGGCTGTAAATAAATATAACTTGATCATGTGTTAGGACAAAGTATTCTGAACGATTTCAGTCCAGACTGCTGCCTAATTTGAGAATTGCAAGTAAAATCAATTAAGATGTACAAAATTGGATTTGTGATAATTGTAAGTTTTTTAACATTATGATAAAAGTATTTAACCCACTCATTGGACTGGGTCTGGAGAGGTCCCACAGATAGGAGATGGGGACCAAAATTCATTCCACCTATAGGGTAGGTTGTAGGTTTGTTGACTTCTTTCATAGAGAAAGAATTTACAAGACACATCTGTGAGACGCATAAAGAGGCTCATTAGGCAGATGTCATGGTTTATATCTCAATGCCGCCCAAAGCCTCATGAACTCATAGGCAGGACTTTTGAGGGGTGATTGAATCACAGGGACAGTATACTCTACTATTCAAGGCTATTATAATCCTTCTATGATTTGTATTGTTTTATCTATTAATCAGAAATACCAGTGACAAACAGAATTCCTATTGTCTTTAGAGTTTTAATTTTACCTTTTGTTGGTTCATTTTTAACAATCATGTAATTTTTGTTAGCCTGATACAATTATGCTGAACATAGAGAAGGATTCCAGATATATGCTTCAGTGCCAATATGCTGAGTAAACCTTAGTTCTGTCTTATTTTCTTTCAGCCTATGATGAAAATGTTATAAAATGTGGATTAGGGGCTGGGCTTGAGTGATAATCCCAGTACTCTGGAAAGGTGAGGCAGGAGGTTTGTGAATTCCAGCACAGCTAGAGCAACATCTAAAACAAAACAAAACAAAACAAAACAAAACAAAACAAAACAAAAGTCTGGGCATGTAATTCAGTGCAAAGGCCCTGGATTCAATCCTCAGTACCACACATAGACACATTCATGTGCACACACACAAGTATTGATTAGGTCTGGCATAGGTACCTAAAAACTGTGAAGGACTTGCTTCTCATATGAAACCTAAACTTTATTTAGCCTCTGTCTTGAAAGAGTTAAGGTTTTCAAGTCACTTCTACCCCCAGAAGCATCTTATTCTAAAGAGGTAAATGAGCTCAATACTTATTTCTTCAAATTAGGGGATGGGAATTAGAGTGGTGAAAGAACTAAGACTAACACCATTAAATAAGCAATTGAAAACAGCTGATTTTTCTAAACAGGCTGTAAAGTATCTTTTCTGCTTATGACGTCTCAAACCACAGAAACTCTGTCTTTGAAAAAGTCTTTTGTATCAGAATGGCCCTTTTCACTCCATCTTGTTCAGTGTTATGGCTTGTGGTTGTGGAGGGTGGACATTGAGCTTTTGGAAGCAGAACCAGTGGAGAATTTTTAAACCTCATGGACAATGTAAAAGAAAGGAAGAGATTTAAGAACTTCAGGTGAAACTGACACTTCTGACATAGCCTAAATGGCTGGATTGAAAGCTGTCTTCAAACTATTAATTTCAATTTTTTCTACTGGAAATATTAGGAACTGCAGTTATAGACATTTCAGTTGACTGTTATGCCTCTGGGCAACTGTTTATTATGTGCAGTGATTTAATTTTTTTATTAGATGACATGATAATTGCACATTTTAGAAAATGCATATTTCTATTTCTGACAGTATCAGAAAAGAGCTACATTTGAATGAAACTATCTTGTGGATATTTAACCAATGTCCCAGTTCTTTCAATTAAGAGAAATATACAAAAAATAAAAACTTTCATTTAGTGGAATCTAAGGATAATAACAGAAACCCACAATTCAAAATATGTCTCTTAATCTTAAAATGGAGGCAGGAAATATTCTAAGTCATTGACTGTCGACTGGAATCACCTGGGAATCATTAAAATGAATACAATATCCATCTGGGGACCTCACCTGGGCTACAGTATTTTTTAAAAGTTTACCAAGTAATTTTAATGGGTAGCCAGTGTACAGTACCACTGAACAAGGCTATTCCTAAGGTTTTCATCTAAAATACTTATTAAACTGAGCATAGTATCATTTAAAATCAGGCATTACAAGTGTTTATTTCATAATGAAAGTGAGTCAGATATTGTACTAAATAAACTTTCACTATGCTGGGAAGGATTATTTACAGTGAAATAAATTTTTGAAAATTTAAAAATGGTATCATTAAGAACTAACTGTGGTAAAGAATGTGTTCAGACATTGTTCTAAGAAAGAAACTGTGGAGGAGGAATGAATAAAGAAAGCCGGGAGAGGCTGGGACCCAGTCTGGTCTTCTAAGTGTGGAGCTATAGGAGCCAGTCTCCAGGATGATTCCCAATAAACTAACCTCTTGGCATTCACATTCTTGTGGTTTTCATCTTGTTCCCTCTCTCCCTCTTAACCATGTCTCCCTCTCATTAATAACTCTAGAGGGAGCCACTTGTGAGGCTACTTAGGCAGTTTGTACAGAAACTCTTGTGATGAGGAGTGGAGGCTTTGGTCAACATCCAATAACCATGGGAGGGTGCTTGTAAATGGATTCTTGAACACCAGTCAGGTCTTGAGATGTCTGCAGAATCAGCTGACAGCTTGCCTGCCACCTCATGAGAGAGCCTGAGCCAGAACAATCGGGCCAAGGATACATAGAAGGCAAGGTATTGGAAAGAGAAAAATGAGCAAAGGACTGAAATGAGGCTGAAATGCTAGTGTGGTGCTCTAGTTAGAAACGCAAGTATGTTAGGTACGTATGGGGTCAGGGAGATGACATTGAGTGATGGTACTTAAAAATGTACTAAACAGGGCTGGAGATTTAGCTTAGTGGTGTAAGCACCTGTCTGGCAAGCATGAGGTTGTGAGTTCAATCCCCAGTACCAAAAAAAAAGCACCACACAATGTGAGAGAGACTAAGGAACTATTGATCATTTATTTTATTCTTTTAAAAGTTTAGAAACTTTTTTTTTCAAAACAATTCAAATATAGAATACAAAAATATTGTGGCAAATATTTAAGTTGGCTGATACAAAGTCAATACTCAGAAATCAGTTGCATTCCTGTACACAAACAACAAACGCACTGAGAGAGAAATAAGAGAAACCACACCCTTTACAATAGCATCCAAAAAAATGAAATACTTAGGAATCAACCTAACAAAGGAAGCAAAAGATCTATTCAATGAAAATTACAGTACTCTGAAAAAAGAAATCGAAGAGGATCT
>RJWT010050136.1:0-10901 GCA_004365215.1 Cuniculus paca | reverse complement strand
TATGAGTCTGCGTTCTCTAAAATCAAAGAATGAATTTTAGGAACAATGGAGGCTAAGAGCAGAATATATTTATTGGGAGAAAAAAAACTGTCTGAGAGAAAGACAGAAGGAGTCCCGAGTGGGTTGCCAAAAGTTCTGTCTTTTCTAGGGACTTTTATAGAGTAAAACCACAAAGTTAGGCAGATCTAAGGTGGAGGAAACATGGGAACTCACAAGGTGGGCATGAGGTGGGACAGAAGTATGGTCTACCAATAAGATTAGTTGCTCAGGTAAAATTGACTAAGTCAAGGACAAATGAGGAAGCAAGTCATGTAGCAAGTGGGCATGCATAAAGAGCAGTGATTTTGTCCCCCAACACATATCTAAAATAAGACAACATAGACAGCATAATTTCTATTCAAAAAGTCAGGAAACCTAGGTGTAAAATAATAAGAACAATCAGTATCTGGAGTTGAAATAAGAACTTCTGGTGTCTGTTATCTGTGCTTGTTCTACTAAATCAAAATTTCAAATCTTTGATATAATATGCAATGCTATGAAGCCACTTATGAAAGTGTGGGTCAGGATCTGATCGCTTTAAAGTTCTGTAAAGGACACTAACCAAGTCATTATGGAATGAAACTCATCACTGCATTACAACAGGATGCATTAATAAAAGCTCATGGGTATCAGGTACTCAATATTTATTTGTTACATCTTTCAGTAGGTAGAAGAGAAGCTATTAAAAAAAGAATTGGAGAAGAACATGAAAAAAACATGGAATTTAGTGAGATTTAAAAAAATTTATAAAAGCTAGAGTTCTTAATCTGAATATATTATATAAAAGGTACATATTTATACACCATTGTCAAGTTCCTCCCTACCATAGATTTTTTTTTCCTACCATAGATTTCAACTGTGCTGTCACTGGACAGCTGTGCACAAGTGAAAACTCACACCGCGAGGATATGCCCACCTCATACATGCATAGATCAGCATTCTGCTTTCTGTTCCAGTACCTTTTCTGAAACTTCCAAGTCCCTGATCTCACACACACACACATACACACACACTTCAGAAATGTCCCTAATTTCTTCTCTTCCAGAGACAATTTTTGAAAGAAATTCTGCTCACTACCAAGGAGGTGAGGCAGAATTAAGAATCAAGTCCCTGTTCTCTATAGCAATGACTTAGGAAAAAACCCTCTTCATGGAATTTCCTTCTTTTTCTCTTTCTCTCTCCTCACTCCTTCATGCTTATGTCCTGGGACCATTTCCCAAGTCCACTAGCCCTAAGTCTTCGATTTAGATTCCACTTTCAGAGGAACTCACCTACGATAACCCTTTCAACCTTTGATTAGGACTCAAAGCTTGGCAAGAAACATGTGTAAGGAAATAGACTGGGTAGCGTTATATGGTAGGCACATTAACAAAGGAAGCAGGATGGATCACAGTCAAGACAGGTCCGTAGCTGATAAGAACCACCACCGTGGGCCTTGTGTTAATACATTACACCATGTCCATACCACTTGGTATACAGCTTTTGCTCTGCACTCGCAGGGGTCACTCCAAGTCAACCTGGTTCTCTCATCCTCTCTTGACCCCTCAGCTGTCTCACAGTCTGACCACTAAAGCAATGATGTCAGGGGCTCCCAAGACTTTACTGCTACAACTTTTTTAAGACCTTATCGATTATGCCTATGCAACACTGATTATTAAATACTTTTAATATCATCCTTGACTATAACAATTAATGAGAAATACATCTAATTTTAGAGTGTGGAGAAGCTGTTGCCAGGGGAGATACTACTGTTTTTTTTTTTTCAGAACTCGATGTGGAACCCAGGGCCATGGACATTCTAGGTGAGTGCTCTTCCACTGAGCCACCTCTCCAGCTTTCAGGGAAGATTTTCCTAAAGAAATGATACTAAAGTTGGATAAATTTTGTAGAGAAAAATAGTTTCTAGGAAATCTTAAAAAATGAGAGAAACTATAGACTTTTTAAAAAGCAACATGAATGCAACACAGCAAGCTAGGAATACAAAGGAAGACCAGAGAAAGTTCTCCTAGGCCACACTGAAAGCTGAAGCTTTTCCTGAAGTAACTGAAGGGAAAAAGGCTCCAACCATGGAGCTCATTGTGGGAGCTGCCCCAGCTAACTGAGGTACAAGTCCTTGCTCAGGATTGAATGAGTCCCTGAAGAAGATTGTTTCCATAGGCTTTCCCTCAACAAAAGCAGTGATCACTTACTGTCTGCTTGCTTCCAGTTTGCCAGACACTATTCTGATTCATTTATTAATAATTTACTAACATTAAGTCATTTAATCCTTACACCATCCTGAAAATTAGGTATTATTATCCCCACTTGATAGAGCAGAGAGGAGGTAAGTAATTTGGCCATGGGTACTAGCAAATGGCAGAGATGACTCCTTTGTTCCCTTGTTTTAAACATTAGAGAAATAAATTCAATTCCAACTTAGGCACACATATTCAGAAACCATTCCACACTGTGTTTTTCTTAGAGCTGGAGCTAGGTTTCAGTACAGTGTTTCTATCCAGATTAATAATGAGTGAGCAGGAACCCAAGAGTCAATTATAGGAGTTTGAGTCTAAAAACACATCATGTTGGGTCAGTGAATCCCTATGCTAGTGATGAGTTTCAACACATCATAAATATCTCATGCACAGAAAATAGAAGAAAACTCAGTGGCCAGTCAGTGATTGACATTCTAAAGAACATATCTGGGATTTGGAGAATATGTGTAGAAGAAAAAAGGTGAAATATTTATGGATCTCAACTTCTCATTTACCAGTGAATACACAGTGCAAGAGATTCAAACACCCTTAGTGGGTACTAAAAGGGTGGAAAAATACAAAACTGTAAGAATCCTGCTTCTCAAATATAGGAAACATGTTTCCATTCTCCAGAAGTTTAGAATACCAAGATAATACCTAGACAACTATTATACAAGGCTGGATTCAATAAATGTTCTGAGAATGTCCAAATGAAATTCAGGGACCCTCAGAAAGCAGAATCAGGAGAGGCATGACCTAGAGCTTAGACTTTGATATGGGCCTTGAAAAGAAGTTGGGAAGAAGAAGAAACTATTCTAAGGAAGGAGAAGAGCAGAAGTCAAACCGAAGAAGTAGAAAATATAACTATGTAACCAAGGAAACACCAAATAAGCTTCACTGATACAATGCAAAGCTATGGAGAGAAGTAAAAAGCACCCATTCATTTAATGTGTTTTTTCATTCAGTCACTCCTACATTTATACACTGTGCTAGGCATTGTGGATAAATACATCAGCTGACATAAATGAGGATATCTCTGCCTTTATGGAGGTTATTTCCAGTAGGGTTAAAATATTAAAGATAAAACAAGCAAAGTGATTTAGTTGAAAAAGAGGGTCTGAAGACTAGTAAGGTACATTGGATGGAAAGCCTGTAATGCCAGATAAACATATTTGAATTTCCTTCCACAGGCAACAGGGAATCTAAGAAGGATTTGAGGTCAGATATGTAAAAGAAAAATAAAGAAAGACAAATCTTATTATGTACAGGTACAAATTCCCTATGATGAATGTGATCATTGTATAAACCTAAAATGCAGCAATAAACTTAATTACACTTTTAAAAAGGAAATGTGAAAGGACAGTGATAATAAAATGAACTTTTGAAATCCTTGGTCTCAGGACAAAATGTACAAGAAAAAATAGGAACAAAAACACTAGACAGGATACCCTATGCTGGTGTGAAAAAGAGAACTAAAATAGCAGATGTGAACATTAAAATGAATATATGAGAAAAAAGCCAAAAGAAGTGAATAGAGACCTTTGTGAATAATTGCATGTGGCAAAGAAAGGATGGGGAAGGGTCTGTAGTTAGCACCTGCTTGGCCAAGCAGCACAGTGGTGCTGTTACCAACCTGTGAAGCCAGGAGAATATGACTTTGAAGTTAAGACAAATTTTTACATCTGACATAGCATGGTATTAATTTGGAAAAGTCTAATAATCTATAACTTTCAATAGCTGAGAACCTGTTCCGTACTTGATGCTATTGTAGATGCTCCCAACAGACAGATAAAAACCTGCAATTTGGATAACAAATCTGAGCTGAAAAGTGCTGTATGGGGATTATTAACATGAACGTGGGAGCTGAAACCATCAGCAAATATGGCGACACTGAGACACATGTGACAATACATGTTTTGGGGATCTCTTTGTATTTTTAAAAAGAAATTATTTTCAAGAGCAGAGACAGAGCCAGGCATGGAGATACTTTTTGCCTTCAGAAACATCTTCTATCAGGCTCATACTTGGCTTTTCAAAACAGATATTTTGGAGCGCTGAACCAGAACTGGGTTTGCATAACCCTGCCTCTTTCCTGGCCCTCCTTTTGCAGACAGTCCTGTAAGTCCAGAGGAAAGATAGTTAAGAGAATGAAATAGTAGTTCTACTTCCTGATCATGACAAGCAGCTTCATATAGTATATCTTTTAAAGTTAGTATATTCTACTTGCTTCTTGATTCTTACAAATATTAATTGAATAACTTACCCTTTTATAGGAAAAAATAAATGAGAACTGAGGACAAAATCCGCTCACAACTCTCTGAGCTATTTTTCACGTCTATCTATGTAAAGAGAGCAACTCAGATCTTCACAGCTACATGAGTGTATTCATCTAGTGTGGGCACTGGACACAGGTAGGGCAAATCAGCCTCATAATCTGACTCAGAATTTTATTTCAGAGTACTTCACTGAAAGGACCTCAGTGAATAAAAGGTAAAAAGGAAAGGAGATTGCTTGTGAGATAATTGTTGAATCCAGGTAAGGACCCAGGGGTGTTCATCATACTACTTTTCAGGTTTTGTATATGCTCTGTTTCCATTTTAAATATATTTCCACCTGGGTCTTGGTGCTTGTTTTTCTCCTAAGGAAGAAGGAAAAAAAAAAAAACATGAAAAATTCAGAAGTCCCGGCCCGGGGATTTGGCTCAGTGGCCTAAGCACCTGCCTGGTAAGCGCTAGGTCATGAGTCAATCCCTGGTGTCACAGGAAAAAAAAAAAAACAACAGGGCTCTTCATAAAAAAAGTCAGAAGTCCCAAATCTGCATCCTGAGGTGGTCATACATTGTATCTACCTCCTAGAGGAGTTCTGAGCACAGATTGAGCACACACCTTTACCCCCATTGATAAAAAGGATCACAATGAAAATATATAAATGTTGTACAAAAGGGAAATAAATCCAAAAGTGCATTGTGGATAGGCAGTCAATCTCCAGTAGTTTGGAGACATTGATGAATGTCTAAAACATAGGAATAAACAGATTCACGTTAAAGCCTAAGTTGAGCAGAGGAAGGCTCATGGAGTTTACTGGAAGCGGGACCCACTTTCTTCTCATAGAGCCTTGGGACAGCCCCAACTCTGAATGCTCTGTATGGAGAAGGCATAGAACATGAAGCAGAGTAATTAAAATCTGTACAGCCCATCTATCTCTGAGATAGCTACAATCATGGTGTGGCCCCAGTGGGAAGGAGATCAGCTCTCCAAAGAAGCTGAACATGTTGTTTGAAGAGGGCTGAGGCAGACATGTCTGACCCACAGACACTGAATTTGCAACCATCCCTTTGGAAGCATAAGGGGGAAACTTATCACACAATACCAGAAGAAGCCCATGTTACTGCCTAGAACTAAAGATATCGATATTAGCAACAAGGATCCCATGCAGGGCCCAGGAAGAGAAAAGTCAGATAGTGCTTCCCGATAATTGGCCATGCTGGGACTGGGAGGAGCCAATCAACAAACCAACTAGCCAGCCTTTCTGGTAAGCCTTGCAAGCCATGCAGGGCCCAGGAAGAGAAAGTCAGCTAGCACCTCCCGTGAGCCTATTGGCACGCAGACTGAGAATCACCAACTCCCCGCTCTCCACTGTGGGCAGCCGGCTGGTTAGGAGGACAGGCTGAGTTGGGGGCAACTGAGGTATGAAAAGCAACTGAAAGCTTGTATTGTTTGGTTGACTTTGCAGGCCTGGGGCCAGAAGTCTGAGCATCTATAGGGAGGATAACAGTGTGCAGTATAGCAAATATGGGGGATTTCCTTCTATCTTGTTTTTGAAATCCAATATTATTCTCACTTGTTTTGTTCTGATTGTTCTGCTTTATTCAATGTTCTGTTTTGATCGGTTTTATTCTGTTTTGTTTTGGTTTGATTTTGCTATATCTGTTGGAATGGACAACTATTGTGAAGATAACAAGAGATACTATGATAGCCACTGTTGTTTTCCTGTTGTCCTGCTGTGAAATTCTGTACCAATTTCACTGCTTTGTTTCTATTGGATTTATTCTGTTTTGTTTTGTTGGGTTTTATTATCTTTAAAATATAAATAAATAAACAAATAAATAAATACAAGAATCTCCAGACATTGTAGAAAAAGATGAAGATAACCAAACTGGAAAAATTATCCCAGAGCTATAAAGATATAAAGATAATTTAGGAAAGAAAAGATTATCTTTAAAACATAACTAGTGAATGCTGACTTGAAAAAATAATCCAAGTAAACATATTATAGACAAGAGTCATGCCAGATATAGTCAGACAGATATATGTCAATATTGTTATAATTAAAGAAAATGCTAAGTCCCTTGACAGCAATGATTATATCCAACTCGTGATAGGTAAGTATCTCACAGAGGAGACTAGATTTCCAATGACTGTGTCTAGTATCACTAATACTTCAGTTAGATATTTGCTAGGGATTTTTGGTTGGTTCATGCATAAATTTTTCGTGTATTAAATGCATAAAAATAAATCATACTTTGTTTACATTTTAACTAATAGCAAACATCACCATAAAAATATAGCCAACACCCTATTAGTGAGCAGAGAAAAATATATATATGCAAATAGAAATGGATTAATACATTAAAATACACTGACCTATTACTGAGAAGAAAAATATATGCATATGCAAACAAACATAAACTCTAATGAAATTATATACCATATGCAGGAGACAACCATTAGCAGCTTATAAAATACAGATAATGTGTTACTAAAACACATCTGAAATAAGACTGCTAACCTTGAACAATAAATGCTTTAGAGGCACAATCTAAAATGTTACTGGGAAGAGGGAAACATAGTAATATTAATGTCAACATATTTGATTTTCCAACACCAGAGCTATTGATTATTTCCTCCGGCACATTGGTTGGAAACAGCCATTTGTCTGATATAATTTTATTTCTGTTATTATTCCCAACAGCTACTTCCTCAATAGCAAGTGCAAAATAAACCAGATTTGAAAAGTTTTGGAAGATTTTTTTTTTCCAGTGGGTTGGAATAGACACCAACCTCAAAATAGAAACACATAAAGAAAGCTCAATTTGGTCAAGCAAGGCCACTGATTTCAGAAAATCATACTTTAAAATTGGGTCAGTATTTATTTAAGCATCTTTGAGTACTTCTGATATTGGCAACCCCAAGTACACAAAAACAATTCCTGGTAGCCATGAGAGGATTGCGCCCTGAAAATTATGACAAACCCCTGAGAAGGCATTCCAGTTTTCTGGGCCCAAGTTTCACTGGAGTTGGAGCAATCTTTTTGAAGAAAAATGCCTTATTTGAGGTAGGAATGCTGAATGATAGAGGCAGACAGAGATGAAAAATCTGAACTAACTGTTGCTTCTTGGCCTTTTGGCTAAGATTAAGTGTGAAATCTGGACTAGCCATCATTCTGGTGTCAGGACAGTATCAAAGTCTCACTAATGCCAAAGCATTGACCTATCCAACTATTGTCATCAGGGGTTACAAGGAGAACAATTACATACAGGACACAGAATTTATAATACTCACCCAGAGTTAAATACAAGAAAGTGCAGGAAATCTGTCCACAACACTAAAGACCTAGAAAATTCAGCCAAGGGCCTGGATCCCACAGTAATGCCCTGCATGAGTCCAGCTGAAGACCTAGAGCCCATAACAATGCCTCTCACAAGTCCAACAGGAGGCCTAGAGCCCACAACAAGGACTCAAGCAAGTCTTTTTTACAGATCTTCACTGGGAAGGCCCAAAGGTCAGCAGTGGAAGCTAGAAAGTCTATGCCAGCAGGGTGAAGGATCTGTGCCAGTAGGTTGAGAGTTCTACACTGGAGCCACAAGTGACACTCAAAATAAGGACCAGGACTTCCCTGAAAAGTACCATAGCCCTCCTCAGCAACAATGAGGTCCCGAGGTCCTCCAATAATGAGAACAGTCAAGTACATGTCAGGAAACTGGTGTGACAACTTCTCCTGGAGATTAAACAGCACACATCTTCCCCTCCACAGCCAGGAAGCGATGCTTAATGCAAGGAGCAGAGTTCTCCTAAAGTGAACCACTGCCACTTTCAGCGACAAGGTCCCGAACTCCTCTGATGACAATGGCAGAATTCATACTGGGGAAGCTAGCCCTAAGTTCCTCTAGGAGAACCAATGGTTCCAAATGACAACACTTAGAAAAACCCACAATGGCCCACTCTTCCTCTCCACATCTCCTTTTATGCTGGCAATTTTCCTCAGGTAGGCCATCTACACTCAGCACCACGCCGATTTAATTCAGCTGGTGTTAAGTTGACCACTAGTTTTTAATCCATAACACCAGCTTCAGCCTTTTTCTTCCCTCAACAGAGTGAAGTTTCCTGTAGCCAAAAGCCTGCCATGTAAATTAACAGGCTCAGTCTTCTCAGTAGATGTCCTTCATTCTCAATGAATAATGGAGAACAGCTTACCAATTGCATATTCTTGAGAACATGTTATTTCAGAGATTCCTGAAGGTTAATATTCTCTCACCTATTAAAAATAATGCTGGTCTCAGTAATGCCAGCTTGCAGCCAGGCAGCCCACACTGCTTATTTGCTGTCGATTTTAATAATAGAATCACGCCATAATGAAACCTTTTTAACATATGGTAATTTAATTGCAGAAACTCTGTCTGTTTCAACAAAAGCCTTCCATAAGTAGCTTTAAAGATTAAGTTATGGGAGGCAACTCTCTTGCCATCTCCCAGTGGATGTGTATTACATTGCATTACATCCCTGCCATTCTACGCTGGTACAAAGGCAGGCTTGGATCTCCTTAACTCAGCTCTGAAATTAAAACTTAGGTTTATAAACCCATGAATCATTCTGCACAGTTGAGGGAGTTAGCTTTCAACCAACTTTAGAACTTAATAATCTAACTGTGTTGAGAATCACAGAAGGGGGAATAGGAGGAAATCTTCAAAGACGTATAATGATAGGCATAATAATTATGCAATTACAATAGCCAAAATGTATTAAACTGCAAATGTTTGTTATGAAGTATACTAAGTAATTGATTTTTATCCTCCAAAACAACTCTAGAGTAGGAAGTGTTCATGGCGCCAGTTACAGAAGGTTTGACATAGGTATGTGTTTTCGTTGTCCAGGGCTATTGCAACAAAAGTGGCACATACTGGGTGGTTCAAACAGTAGATGTTTCTTGTCTCACAGTTCTTGAAGCCAGCAGTCTGAGAACAAGTGCTGGCAGGGTTGGTGCCTTCTAAAGGCTGGGAGGAAGTATCAGCTCCATGCTTGTAGCTTTAGATGTTTTGCTGGCAATCTGCAGTGTTCCTTGGACTGTAAATGCATCACCTGGATCTCTGCCTCCATCTTCACCTGGCATTCTCTTTGTGTGCATGTCTGTGTCCAAATTTCCATTTTTTATAAGGATATTAGTCATATTGGACTAGAATCTATCTTAATGACCTCAGTTTAATTAAATACGTCTACAACAACTCTATTTCCAAATAAGGACAAGTTTGTAGATACTGGGAATTAGAATGTTCACATATTAATATTTTTCACACACTATTCAACCCTCAGACTGGCTCTGTTTCATGTGGTGGGGTAATCATTCCTTTTAAAGTTCCCTTTTTTTCCTACTGTGCTTTCCCCCATGGCCTGTCCTGGTTTACATTTTGAGATGAACTCACCAGACTACTATTTTCTTCTAGTAGTGACAAGGTAGCTGTCCCTTTTGAAACTCTGATAGAAGTATGTAACTGGTCAAAGATTCTAGGCATCTCAGTTGCAGCAAATACCAACTTTGTCATGCATTATCTCTCGCACAGAGTGCAATCTGACATTGTAGCTCACTCGCGGGAGATCTAGTTATGAGCTGAGTGTAACTTAGGGATTCCTTGTGATGACTCTTAAGGGTAAGAGTTGCTTAAGATCTAACATAATCCACAGAATGTGAGACACAAGGGGAGCTTTGATAAGAAACTGAGAATTAGAAAGCAAAGATGCATCAGCAGAAGTTAGAAAAGAAAAGTAACCTATAAAGAATGAAAAACATAATGCATTTATTTCCTTTCCAGTACGTTGTAGTCATTTAACAAGTATATTCTACTTAAAAATAGTAAAACTTCATTTTTTCCTCATATGCAGAGATCTAAAATGGAATTGGGTTTCTAAATGTATGAATATGTGGCTAGTTGCCTTCTAGTGTAAACAACCTCTTGTGTAGACTTTGTAATTCATTAACTTCCTTAATAATATTCAAAATTTTCACAACAATCTTTAAATTTTCGTTTAAGGACTGATGGGTCGTCATGGAATGTTTCAAGAAAACAGAAAGCTATAATCTTGCTATTATTTCTATGCATCAACACAAAACAATATTTGTGTAGTTTTGCCCCATGCTGCCTTTCAAAATCACCAGCACTTGTTAGAGAAAACATTTCCAGGAGATAGCCTCACTTCTTATAATTACTAATCACTCTTTTACTCAATGTGTCATGGTTTGTCATGAGTCTTTCTCAGTTTCCCCAAAAGAAAAATTATCAGCATTTAACAGGACTATTTCAGAAATGGTGAAATTGATTCTTTCAGACTTAGCATGCCTAAATGGTTTGCTCCAGAT
>RJWT010050135.1:0-10883 GCA_004365215.1 Cuniculus paca | reverse complement strand
CACCTGGCAGCCTTAGCCACGTTGGAGCCTTCATCAAATCTGCACTTTGCTCCTTTTTTTTTTTTTTCCCCTTTCCATAAAGCATTGTGTTTACTCAGTATGTTGGCAGCAGAAACCAAAAAGGAAATGCAGAGAAAGCATCTAACGGTTTTCATAACGTAAACCAAATGTTGGTGGCGTGGGTGAGCTGTTAGCAGGAAAGGCGCTATCTAAATCTGACAAATAAATCAATAACTTGCTTTAAATAAACTAGCACCAAAAAGGCCTTCCTTGGGTGTCCATCTCTCCCTTTGCTCCCCACATGTGAGTTCATGACATTGGAGCTTTGTTGGGGTCAGTTGAGGTGGGCGGGGGGACTGGAGGAACCGAGCTGCTGCTCCCCTAGGAATGACTGTCACCTTCCTCAGTCACTGTTGGAAGTGGCCAACGCCTTTTTTTTTTTTTTTTGGTACCGGGGTCGAACTCATAACCTCTCCCTTGCCAAGCAGGCGCTTAAGCCACTGAGCTAAACCCCCAGCCTGACAATGCCTTCTTAGATGTCTCCAGGGGACCGCAGAGAGGCAAAGGGGTTCAGGTGACGGTCGCCACGTCCAGTTTACAGAATGTATTTTGAGGACAAGAACTGAGTTACTTTACTAAGCTGTAGATAAGAGCGATTATAGCAGCAAGCGCTGAATCTTCCTTCCAAACATGTTAGTTTTATGGCCCGCCCCTGAGATAGCTTCTGCTCGTCTCAGTAACCATCACTGAATGATCCCAGCTATAGAGTCCGTCAGCGGCTTCTGTCCTCAGTGTGTGCCCGGGGCGGGAGAGGTGGCTGCCTGTCCCCCATTGGGAAGCCCCCTTGCCTGAGGATGGCATCCCTGGCCAGCTCTAGGGTTTAATTCTGGAAGGTGAGAAGATGAGCACGGAGTGGAAGTGGGGCTGGGGGCCTGTGAGTCACTGTGAGTCGCGGTGGCGCCGGTGACCGAGCTTGGTGGGACCACGTGGGAGCCATCAGAGGATTTGTGGAGGTCACCTTTGAAGGTAGGAGATGGTGGCAGAGGAGAAAGGGGAGAGGAGATGGAAGGCAGGAACCTTGTCACTGTTCTTCCCAAGTAGCAAAGAAGTAAATCTAAATCTGAGAGGGGCCTTGTTTCCTTTCTGAAAGAATCCCCTTCAGGGTCACAGCGGGCCGCTGGTGCCTGCATCCTGAACGTCAAGCCTGAACCTGAGTTGCAAATTCACACTTCCACAGAGACCCTTGGAGGGTTTCCGTAAATAGCAGCAGCCTTGAAATTCAAGTTCCTGATGGTGCGGTTCTGCCTAAGCACACCAGCCCCTCCATAAAACTCTCAACCTTGATAGAGGCTTGGGCCGTTGATAAAGCGTGTTGAGGATGTGGGCCAGGCGAGATTCAGGTGTTTGCATTGTATGTGACTTTGCTCCAGGCTCATCTTCTCAGACGCTGCTGCGATGCTGCTTACAGTGGCGTGGTGCAGACTCACACAGGAACATGTCAGGCGGTGCTGCACCCCGATGTGAGCAACATTTTATCTGTGCCCAGATCTCTGCAGTTGAAGATCTTGAATCTTGATGTTCTAGAAATCTGCAGACCACCTGTTGCCGCAGATTGATTCAAATCTAAGTCAAATGATTTGATTAAAGCTATTAATAGGATTCAAACTAAAAGAGAGTAAGACTACAGTTGCAAGATAGGAAAGATTATATTGTGGATTTTTTTTTTTAACTCATTGAGGGGCTGGAAGTATAGCTCAGTGGTAGAACCTGTGCTTAATTAACATAGGTTCCATCTGCACCATCAAAAATAATAGTAAAAAAACGCAGCCAGGCCTGGTGGCACATACCTGTAATTAATTCCAGCATTCTGGGAGGCTGAAGCAGGAGGACCACAAGTTGAAACCCAGCCTGAGCAATTTAACAAGACCTTGTCACAGGAACAAATGTAAGAATAAATGGTGAGGGCTGAGGATCTAGCTCAGTGGCCTAGATGCCTGCCTGGCAAGTGCGAGGTCATGAGTTCAATCCCCGGTGCCACACACACAAAAAAGAATAAATGGTGAAGCCGGGCGTGGTGGCTCATTCCTGTAATCCCAGCACTCAGGAGGCTGAGACAGGAGGATCATCGAGAGTTTGAAAACACCTTGGGCTACAAAGTGAGCTCATGGCCAGCCTGAATGGCATAGTGAGACCCTGTCTCAAAAAAGACAAGGGCCAGGGATCTAGCTTAGTGGCCTAAGCGCCTGCCTGGCAAGCGTGAAGTCATGAATTGAATCCCCAGTGCCACACACACACACAAAAAGAATAAATGGTGCTGGGGGTATAGCTCAGTGCAAAGGCCCTGGGTTCAGTCCTCAGTACTGCAAAACAACACTGGAATTAGCTGTTTGCATGCATGTGTGTAGATTTAGTCACTGACTTCTCATCTCCACACTTACCACCCAGAAGTTTTATTCCAATCTAAGATTAGATGTGTGGCAAAAGTCATCTTTCTAGACGTGCTTGTGTCTCACCATTCTGGAAGCATTGGAAGGATAACACATCCCTTTGTCACAGAGGAAATAAAACCTAGGGGTGGCATCTCCTGAGGGTCTCAGGGTTTCCCTTCTGCACTGGCCACTGACAGGAGGGGCAGTTAGTACACCTGGATTTCTCTGATAACTAAAGGATGTTAGAGATAATCATTGATTGATAACTAACAAATATCTTTCATTTTCTTATTGTAGAAATAATGCATATGTAGTATGAAACCATAAATGATCCAAAAAAGGGAAAATCGCCCAAAATCACACCTATCCCAAAGATAAGCAATATTAACATTTACTGTAAATTTTTCCATGATTTCATGTGACGGCCATAATCTTTTAGCACCGGGGATTGAGCTCATGACCTTGTACTTGCTAGGCAGGCGCTTAGGCCACTGAGCTAGATCCCCAGCCCCATAATCTTTTATCTTGTGAAACTTTGATGCTCTGTTTAGCAACTTGCCTTAACGTATCAAAAAATACATTTCCATAACCAGGTGTGGTACTGCATGCCTGTAATCCCAGCACTTGGAAGGCTGAGGCAGGAGAATTGACGTGAGTTTGAGGTCAGCCTGGGCAAAATAGCTCAACACCAGCCTGAATTACCTGTGAACCCTGTCTCAAAAAATAAAATGAAATAAAATTTTTTATATATATATATATAAAAGGTTCTGGAAATACATACATATTCATGTTTACATATTATCTTATATTTGCATCTCTTATTTAATGGTTCCTGTAGTTTTAAGTGGTGATATCACAGTGTATAGCCAGTTTCACTGTTAGACGTTAAAGTTGGTGATCATCTTTGTAGCTCTCTCTCATCACCCGTGATGGTTCAAGCTATCTGTGTGCCAGGCACAGCATTATTAGCTGCCTGGTCATCCAAGTTAAGAGGGAAAAACATTTTTCTCTTTCTGTACATTTTTTTTTAAAGAGATTAAAATCAAACCAAACAAGACAGAATAAAGCTAATCAGAACAGAACGATGAAAGCAGTGTAGCACTTCAAAATAATAGGAAATCAACAATGGTTACTATAAAGTCTCTTTTCTTCAAAATAGCTGCCCATTTAAAAAAAAAAAAGCTGCCTATACTTACTTTGTGCCTTTTGATTACTGCTGAAGTTAAACTATGTTAAAAAGACTGTCATGGCTAGTAATATTGCTCTGTTAGAGATTTTTTTCCCTAGTTTTACTTGTGGTTTTGTTTTGTCTTACTATAATTTTTTTTTCTTGGTTTGATGTTTCTCTTTCGGTTTTGATTCTGGTAGACTATTTTTGGTCCTATGGAAATTCAGACAGGCATATCCATGTTTTTCTTGATGGTTTCTGCTGTTGGTGTGCTGCTTAAAGAAACTTTTCCTCTGAAATTATTTACGTTCTCAAATGTATTTACTTTTGTATAATGGCTTCACTTTTTACATCAAAGTCTTTAATCTGTGGGAAACTTATTTTGAAATGTGGTGTAAAACAGTCTTAATTTCTTTTTGTCACTAATTTGAAATACTAATTTAAATGGTAAATTTTGCAACAGACCTAACATTCTTGACTTTCTGTTCAGTTCCTTTGATCTGCCAATTGATTTTTTTTATTACTTGTATTACTGTTTCAGATATTGTAGTTTTATAGTGTGTGTCAATACCTGTTCATTATTTTCAAAAATTATTTCATCTTTTAAATAAAGCTTAGACTCATTTTGTCAAGTTGATTGGAAAGGCATTGCTTTTATAGAATAGTTTTCAGTAAATCAGTAGCTTCAAAGCTGTAAGTATTTTACATCTTTTTCTTTTCTTCTGAAAACAGTGTCAGAATGGTATTTTTATGACCTACATATTTACTGATCATTCCTAGGACTTTAAAGTTTTCGATTGCTACCAAGTGAGATTTTATTTATTTATTTATTTATTTCCTAGTGAGATGTTTAAAGAATGTATTTTCTGACCAGTTAATCTGTACTCTAAAGTTTCATTCTGTCTACAGGTGAGAAATCAGTGAACTAATGAAAAAATAAATATATGTTAGCGCTAGTTACAAGTACTTGGTCTTACATATTCAGGTATATAATGTAGCCCCAAATCTATCTACACTGTGTGTTCAATAAACAAGAGAAGTTACTATCATAGGGGTTTCCTGTTTGTTTCAGGAAGTATTTGTTTGTTTTTTTGCCTCTTCCTGACTGAAGAGATTTGCAATTGCAATGTAATTTCTGGTACAGGATAAAGTGTCAAGAAGTAAGCATTAATAAGTACGTTGCAATTAAGTTTGTAAATCTGAATTTCCAGTCCCAGGTGCTCAATCACATCTTAAACATTTCCTTCCTCCTCTCAGATTTCAGAGACAACTGTCTGAACCCTGCCACCCCTTCCCTCCTCAGTCGGGAGTGCCCGGCGATAGTCGCCCCAGTTACCACCGGCAGATGTCGGAACCGATTGTCCCTGCAGCACCCCCTCCTCCTCAGGGATTCAAACAAGAATACCACGACCCGCTCTACGAACACGGGGTCTCTGGAATGCCAGGTCCCCCAGCGCATGGGTTCCAGTCACCAATGGGAATCAAGCAGGAGCCCCGAGATTACTGCGTCGATTCAGGTTAGCATAAAACCATGCCACTCATTGCTTCGTTGTCCTGTTTATCATCTTTGTCGTCAATCTCCATGGCTTCGGGGCACAGTTTTGCAAGAATGACTCTCAGGAACTAGGAGCACCGTCAGTGGTGGAGTGCGAGACCTTTGGTTTGAGCCCTAACACTGCGACGACAACAAAAAGAATTGCCCTCAGTGAGCTCGGCATTGCACAGCAGACCTGTTCATGCGTAATTGAACACAGAGTAGAACAGACACCAGTCTGAAGCGGTGTGCTTTGTTCAGATGTATTAGCCTTACGTCCACTGGACACAGGGAACACTATTCCTATCCGTTAGTCCTATCCTAGTTTCGAGGTTTTGCGTTTGAATACAGCAGACCCATTCATCTCCCAGGATGACTGACTGCAAGAGCGTCGTGGGCAGGACAGGATTCTTTCAGTTCTTGAAGTGAATGGTGTTCAGAAAAAGCCCTTGGACATTTCATAGGTATATGGGGCCCGGGGTACCCTGTGAAAGAACACTCTCTTGTTGGTCGCTTCATAGAATTCACTGCTGTGTTACAGTGATTGTAACTGGGAAGGTCATGGTGTCCCTTAGCAGCTGCTGGTAGGCACCAGGAGTGGATTCGCTTGTGAAGGCACCTATTGTTTGGCCTAGGAATTCATATCAAATAAATGTGAGCTGCCTAATCTCCCTCCCCCTGTCACTCATTCATTGCCTACTTATCTTTTTTTTTTGGTCTTTTTTGAGACAGGGTCTCACTATGCCATTCAGGCTGGTCTTGAGCTCACTTTGTAGCCCAGGCTGGTCTCGAACTTGCAAGGATCCTCCTGCCTCAGCCTCCCAAGCGCTGGGATTATAGGCATGTGCCACCACACCTGGTATTGCCTGCATATCTTGTAGGCCATGCATGTTAAACATGCACATAGGGGAAAGGAGAATTAGAATTTTGCAGCTTGCACATTTGAAAACTGTTTCCTCCTCTTCATTTCTCCTTTTCTTTCCAGAAATAACTAAACTTTCTTTACTCTTTTCTTGGAATTAGTGTTATAGGAAGTTGAGAGTAGTTGATAGATTCTGAAGCATTCTCTTGAGTGCTTTTTCTTAAGACCCTGGGGAAGGTTAGGGGATGACCTTCACTGACCTTTTGTAGATGACATGGGATATAGAGACAGATAATACACGGATTGCTGCATTTGAGGCCAAACTGGTATGTGAAAGGCTGGGAAGGTAGAGCCAAAACCTCTGTTGGCTTATGACAGAAAAATGAGTCAGGAGCCAGGCCTGGTAGCACATACCTATAATTCCAGCACTCAGGAGGCTGAGACAGGAGAATAGTGAGTTTGAGACCAGCCTGGGCTACAAAGTGAGCTCAAGGCCAGCCTTAAGGGCATAGCAAGACTCTGTCTCAAAAAGACAAGGGCCGGGGATTTAGCTCAGTGGAGTAAGCACCTGCCTGGCAAGTGCAAGGTCATCAGTTCGATCCCTGGTGCCACAAAAAAAAAGAAAAGAAAAGAAAAGAAAAATGTGGTCCCTTGTAAAAATGCCCACTAGCGTTCCTCTTGAAGGCTTTGAGGCATTTTTCTTGGAAGTAACCATGTCCAGCCACATTTTTCCCTTTGGGGTTGACATTTTAACCTGTCCCCTGTGTAACCCCTCCCCCAAGATACTCAACAAATGTTACCATATATGTAATTTTCCCACCTCCCCATGCAGGGAATGAGCCCAGGCTACATCCCCATACCTGTTGTTGTTTGAGACAGAGTCTTGTTAAATTCCCCAGGTGAGGCTTAAACTTGCGATCCTCCTGCCTCAGCCTCCTGCAGTGCTGGGGTTACAGGTGTGTGCCACTTGCCCAGCTTGTAATTCTTTGACCTGCATCATACCTGGGTGACCTGGGTGACATCTCTTCCCCAGTTCATTCTCACGTGAACATGTTGATACCAAAAGGTCTGAAGAAGAGATCACCGGAATATAGTTCGGTTTCCGGGTAACAAACCCGACGTGGTAAAAATGTGCTTGCCAGACTGCATTCCCAGCCCCTGCCAGTTCTTGTCCTGGCTTTGTATCTTCAGATAGGCTAATGTCTTTGATGTAAGAATACCTCACCCCTTGTAGCAGAGTTGGATGTGACCTGCTGGGTGTGGTGGTGCATGGAGGGGGGCCGAGGCAGGAGGCGCGCTGAGGGTTTGAGTCCAGCCTGGGCTACAAAGTGAGTTCAAGGGCAGCCTGAGCTACATAGGGAGGCCCTGTCTCAAAAAGATAAAGCGAGCGAGAGAGAATTGGATGTGAACTTCTGTAGTACAATGAAGGAAAACAGAAAAATCTAAAGCACAAATCCTAGAGCCCAGGAGGCCAAGCTGGACCTTTTTTATTACTTATATTTTTTTGGTTACAGGGGATTGAACTCACGACCTCGTGCTTACCAAGCAGGTACTTGAACTGCTGAGCTAAATCCCCTGCCCCAAGCCAGACCTTTTGAAAGCCAGTTGCTTTTTATACCATTAGTGAGTTCTGAGGGAGAAGCATCATTGTTTTTCTTTACCACGCAAGGCCAGAAGTCTTGGTCTTGGAGCAGAAGAAGGTACAGGGTGTTACTGTCACTGATCCTTTGCGCTGCTTCTCTTTCAGAAGTGCCTAACTGCCAGTCATCCTACATGAGAGGGGGCTATTTCTCAAGCAGCCATGAAGGTAAGGAGCTTGCCTTTTAAAAAATAAACGTGTGAGCCAGCTGTGTTGGCGCATCTCTATAATCCCAGCATGCAGGAGAGAAGGCTAAGGCAGGAAGATTGCTGCATAAACTGCATAGTGGGACCCAGTCTTCAAACAAACAAACGAAAACATTCAAGTGTAAAATTGCTGTTTCCAGGCTAAAATTTGAGATCATAGATTAAACTCCCCTTAGCTGATGATGAGAGCTAATTGATTAAAATCAGCAATTCTCTTGATCGAAGGTTTGAGATATGCTTCTAAATACTGTGAGGGTAACAGTTGTATTTAACTGGTGACCCTAACTGGTCAAGAGTTCATAGGACAATGGGAATAAAAAGGGAACGTACTTGGTCTCCACATTTCCAGATATATCAGCCTAAAATGGAATTTAGAAATTGCATCGGTGAGGGTGGTTATAGGACATACAGATGCAAGGACATCTTAGGGAAGATTTTTTTAAAATGTGCTCAAGTGTTTGTTTGTTTTTTGTGTTTTGTTTTTGTTTTTGTTTTTGTTTTTGTTTTTTTTGGTGGCACCAGGGATTGAACTCACGACTTTGCGCTTGCCAGGCAGGCGCTTAGGCCACTAAGCTAGATCCCCGGCCCAATTTTTTAAAATGTGTTTCAGTGTTCTCCTTGGTTTGGGTGGATGACTCTTCCTGCTAACTACTCTATGATGAATGGTTGCCATGGAAGGGAAATCTGAGGTGTGTTTCTCTGGCCTTGAGAGCTGAGGGGGTTACTGACAGGGAAGTGGGTGAAGGGGTTTGATGGCCCTTTGTAGAGCTGTGTCATGTACAGTGCACTGTGTAGAAGGTCACCAAAAAAACATTCCTAACTGGATGAATTTAAAGGTGCTTTAAAGGAGAAATGGGGCCGGGCGTGGTGGCTCACACCTGTAATCCCAGCACTCGGGAGGCTGAGACAGGCGGATTGTTGTGAGTTCGAGACCAGCCTGGGCTACAAAGTGAGCTCAAGGCCAGCCTGAATGGCATAGTGAGACCCTGTCTCAAAAACACCAGGGCTGGGGATCTAGCTCAGTGGCCTAAGTGCCTGCTTGGCAAGTGCAAGGTCGTGAGTTCAATCTCTGGTGCCGCAAAAAAAATAAATAAATAAAAAAATAAAGGAGAAATGGGAGAGCAAATACAAAGCAGTTTACCCACCAACCTGACTTACCATCTGTCCTGATGTTTATTGGCACATAAAAATAACGGTTGTATGTCAAGGCTGTGCTGTCTATTCAGATTCTTAGGGCCAGTCCCTGTGGGGTCAGCTAATTCCACAAGGCTCTGGGATAATCTCATTGTAATAAGGAGTGAGTGCAGTGGGCAGGGTCAAGCCTGTGACTTTGCCTTCGTTAGCACTGACCTAACTGGGGCCAGAGTAAGAGTGAGTAAGATGCGTGGGTGTTCTCAGGGAAGTGGTCAGAATGGAGCTGGCATCTCAGAGTTCACAGAGGAGCTTGCTTTCGAGCTCCGTTTAAAAAAAAATAAATAGAAGACCTTTGTAGCTTGCCATAAGCAATAAACATTGGTTACATGAAATTCAGAAAATATGGACCACACTTGGGAGGCTGAGGCAGGGTGATCACTGAGTTCTAGGCTAGCCTGGACTAGAAAGCAAGATTCTGTCCCCCCAAAACCAAAAACAAAACAAAAATACAGGAAAAAAGATACAATTAAATCTTACTGTCCGGAGATAATCATTAACTTGCCATATAGTTCTGTTCCTTTTATGCATACAGATCATACATAGGACTCATTATTTTATAGTCTGTTCTTCACTTAACAGTAGTCATATAGTCATTAACTCTCATTTAATGCTTAATAGGTTTTTAACCCTGTTGTGAGTTCTTTAAGTAATTTAATACACAGGGCAGTCCTATAAAATATTTCTCTTTGCTTCATAGAGTAGTGAGGAAATTGGGGCTCAGACAGGTTGAAAAAATTGGTCAAGATTGCTGTTGATGGCACATGCCTATAATCTCAGCTCGGGAGGCTGAGGCAGGAAGATCACTGAGTTTGAGGCCAGCCTAGATTAAAGAGTGAATTTTAAGACCAGCTTAAAACTACATGACAACACTGTTTAAAAAAAAAATTTTTTGCTCTCAGTCGTGTGACTGAGAAGGTAGAGCCTGAACTCAGCCAGGTGTCACATTCTTTGTCCCCGTCCTCACTGTGCAGCCAGTGTCACTGTTATAGCACCCAGCAGTCCTGTGATTCCTCCTTAGTGACTGCACAGAACTTACTCCTGGGTACGCGCGTGGGTTGCCCTGATCACCTTGCTCAAAATGTGGCCATTTCCAGATTATTGACAAAGTAATCTGAAATGGACAGGTTTATGCAACTAAATCTTTACATAATCTGCACCCCACCCTCCCATTAGTTCTTGATGCCAAAACTTCTGGCTTAAAGGGGTGGACATTTGCCGGGCACCTCCCCCGCCCCATTTTGTGGTTTGTTTTTAGTGCATCATCACAGATTTTCAAAACTTTAAGCTTGTTTAGCGCATTTTATGGGACTCCAGAGGAGGGATGGGGGTGCTCCTGTCGGAGGGGAGGATAATTAAGCTGTGGGAGCTGCACGGAGCACTGACTGAAATACCTCCTGCACGAATGGGTGACAGTGGCAAATCGGTTGCTCGTGGTGGAGAGGAGGCCCGTTGGTTGGGGACAGAGACGAAGTCTGTGGGGCGTGAAGGGCTTTGAGAGGTAGACTCAGGACCAAAGTTTACACTTCAGGGCTGAGCTGTGACTTGAAGGGCTCCCTTTCCAATAGCTGATACAGGAAAGGTTTGGGGTTTTGGTTTTTGTTGTCTTTGTTCCCCAGAAGCATTATCTTGTTTTCTGGCAAATATTAAATACTCAGAGCAGTGTGGTTCTCTGAGCCTGGGGCATCGGCTTCCCCTGGGACGTGATAGAAATGCAGTCTCGGGACTCCCCTGAGACCGAATCCAGAGCTCTCAGAGTCCGCTTTCACAAGTCCTGCAGGGAGTGCTGACGTCCCTTCAAGTTTGATAGCTGCAGAGTAGCGATTCTCAGCTTTGGCTGCACAGTGTGGGGTG
>RJWT010050134.1:0-10891 GCA_004365215.1 Cuniculus paca | reverse complement strand
GAATGGTGCCCTTTTTATGGCAAGTGCTGCCGCTAATGTGACAACTGACCTGATTCACGCAGAGTGACACCTTTTATAAAAATTACATCAAAAAATCTGTTTGAAAAATTGTCTCATTTTGATCATTTGTCACAGAACCATTTCTACAAATGTAATTTAATATGTGTGGAAACCACGTAAAAGAGGAGAGAAGGAAAGGGTATTAGGGAAGGCCTTGCGTATTTGTCAGCGTGAGAGCACTGGTGCTAACACTGCTCTCCACATTTCTGTACTCCCAACCCACATGGTGAGAAGAACAGATTCTCTGCAAGACTAGTTTTTAAAATATTTATTGAAGCTAAGGGCTATGAATCTACAGTGTGAGCATTAGTCATGAAAATTCCAAAGGAAAAAAAAAAAAGAAATAGAAACAGAGCAGCCAAGAAAATCAAATTTGTAGAGATGTGGGTATAATAATGATTATAGAAACACACACATTTTTACACCTGCATGGAAAAATAAGCCACAGAGAAGGCTAAAATCGAAGGCAAAATAAAAAGAGGAAAAAACAGTGGAGAAGAATAAAATAGAAAAAAGGAGAAAGGAATAACTACTGATTTATCATTTTCTCAGAGAGGACTCTGCAGGGGGAGAAAATCAGAATGAAGAAAAACAGCAAGAACAAAGTGAGCTCAAGGCCAGCCTGAATGGCATAGTGAGACCTGTCTCAAAAAGACAAGGGCTGGGATCTAGCTCAGTGGCCTAAGTACCTGCCTGGCAAGCATGAAGTCATGAGTTCAATCCCCAGTGCTGGGGGAGGGGGGCCAGGGGGAAGGAAAATAGCAAGAAAATCCTGCATTTTCTGAATAGGAACATGAAAGTGAAAAGATCCTTAAAGACAGGTTCTGGAATGAAGGCTCAGAGAACTGAGTTCTGCCCCAGGTATTTTAAATTGATATTGGTAGCTGTGCTAATTAGTGCAGACTAATGGGCATGACCAATGGAAATGTAAACACTCAAGCAATTTTTCACTCAGGCCACACTAGGTGTTCTTGGGTTCTAGGTTGAAAGGCAGAGTGATGACACTATCCATATAGTCTCTCGGGGACCCAGGATGAAGGCTATGCTAGCATCTTCAATTTGTGTCTTATATAGATGTTTATGTTGTCCCTAGTTCAGCCAGTGGAAGAGGAGAAGAGCACATAAGGTTTTGCTCCAGGCCTGGAAATAGAATACATCAGTCATTTCTGCATGCTTGCCATTGGCTGGAACCGAGTCATGTGACTCGGGCTAGACGCAGAGGAGCTTGGGAAATGTGATACAGTTGTGTGCTCAAGAAGAGACTGTCCTTTGATAGAAGGTTAGCAGTTTCTGCCACCATTGGTGACATTTAAGGCCAGTGGATTTCACATGTAACACACCTACATTACAATATTTAACCAGAATAAAAAGATTTTGCTCATTCCACACGGCAATGATTTGCTGGTGTCAGGTATTAGCTCCCTTGTTGGAAGGAACATGCTGTCTTTGGTATGATATCATCTCCACCATTTCTATTTTTGTACTAACTCAGGTACCACTTTACATAAACATGACCAACTCATGCTTGAAGTTGTCAGTGGTTTAAAAGTCTATTTAACCTAAAGCTTAGGACTTGTTTTTATTTGCGAAACTCTGATCAAAATCTTTTCTTTAAATATGTGGCTAGATTGAAGTTAAGGGTCATCACTCTTTTGTAAATCCAATATACAGTGTTACACTTACAGTATTCCATGTTTTAAGTGAATGGAGAATTATAGATACCTATTATTCTGAAGGACAAATCCTTCCTAATTTGATGATCTGGAACCCATTCTCAACTGTCTTATTTACAACCTAACTCTTCTTAGTGACTTGACTCTGCATAATTGTTCCAAAATGTTAACATTAGTTTTCATAGAAACAAAAACTGTCTTTTATTTTCTGCTTATATTTCACTGGGTGAAATGATATTTTAAAAACTCATGCAATTATGATAATAAATACATTTGACATAAATATGTTTTGAGGACACAGCTGATTTTTAGTAAGTTTTAGGTGAAATTGCTGTAATAAAGCCCAATACAGAAGCTATCAATATAGTAGAAGTTTCATTTCACATAACTGTCCAAAGTTAGATAAGTAAAATGAGTGAACGACAATCCCTGGAGTGTTTTCTTTTCCTATAAAGTTAAAGGCAAGTTATATCGTGTTTCTATTCCAATCCAAGAAAAGTGGGAAAGGGAAAAGAAAGACAGAGTTCAATGCAAGTGGTATTGTATTTAAGGCGATGACCTGAAGTTGTTCTCATCATTATGTTCCCATGCTGTTTCCCCATATAGTTAGATACACAGCTGAAAGATGACTGGAAAAATATAGTCTATAGTTGGCCATTTATTCAGATAAAGGTGGAAATTCCACAATTTCAAAGAAGAGAATTAAATCGAGGCACCTGTAGATGCTGACTGGCAAAGGAATTAACTGATGGAACCAGCGGAGTCTCGTGTAATGCTTTATCGTTAGCTTGTGCTGAATAACAACCCAATGACTGCTTAGAATGACCAACACTCATTACTCTTGCTGATTCTGTGTTCGCTGAGCAGTTCTTTTCTGGCTGATGACTTTACTGGGGGTGCATGATTTAGAAATCTCCCACTAGGATTTCTCATTTTCGATCTACATAATTTCTCGTCTTCTCATAGACTAGTCCAGGTTTCTTTTCAGAGATTTCTCAGTGTTCCATAAAACTGCAAGGATGCAAGCTTTAAATGCAAGAGCAAATTGAAAGCCTCTGCTGGGAATGTCTGCTGAAGTTTCATGGCTCCAGGCGTGTCACACAGCCACCCCACAATGGAGGAGGGGAAAGACATCACTTCATGACGTTAGAGACAGCAGTAACACATTGGAAAGAAGAGAACCTAGAGGAAAGACAGGAACTTGTGGCTACTTTTTGAAATCTACAACAATCAAGGAAAAATATATTTACTTTAAATGTTCAATTTCATATCGACTAAGTGTTGTCTATCAAATGAAGCTCAGTCAATAGAGCTATTTGCTATGTGATTCATTCCTTGAAGGAGCTGTAGCTGCTTACCTTCATCACTAGATAAGGAAAGGTGTCATTCTTAGAGTGATTTCTTAGAAAGTGCAAACCGCAACAAAATGAACTGAATACACTGGAGTTAAGAACTATTTGATTTGAAGATAAAAACTTGAAAAGTCCACCAGAAATTCATTGTTTATATAACATATTTAAAAAACAAGTTTGATGCTCAGTATATATTTTTAAAAATCCTGAAAATCAATAAGAAAGAGTTAAAGTACTCAACCAAAAAACAAAATAAAAAAGCACAACAGAGCTATTTTATAGAAGAAGACACTCAGAGGTCGGTACATATGTGAAGAGAAGTTTTAACTTAGCAAGTACAAATTGCTATCACATATTTTTTTCAGTGCAAAAGTTTGGGACAAGTTAAAAAGCCAGGCAATAATGAATGCTGCAAATGAAAATATGAAAGCTTCTGTGCATGTGTGTGTGTGTGTGTGTGTGTGTGTGTGTGTGTTTGGTGGAGGGGAGGATAAGTTAGAACTACAGCTTAGAAAATAGTTTGGCATTATTTTATACATTTCAAATACAATGGGCTCCCAAAATTCATATTAGGTTTCTAGAGCACTGGCAAATTGTGAAAAACTGCGAAGTTCAAATACGGTCATAACAATGCCTCTAAATGCCTATTTTTACAGTTTAAGCCTTAAATATGCTATCTCTTCTACAGTTATGTAATCTACTATAACAAAATATTGTATTAACAAAGCCTTAGAAGGTGCAGAGAATTTTGGTGATGTCTTAGGATTTTTAGACTTTAAGAAGAACAAAACCGTGAGCACCGGTGACAGCTTCACGCCGTATGGCACCCTGTTGTATGCGGATGCTGGTGCATGGCCCTAGACGGGTTCCAGGTCAGTCAGCAGCAAGGAGAACTGAGTTATGTTCTTGGGCTGCCTACTTGTAAACCTCACCCCCTCCGTCAAATTTTGGAGGACATTAGAGATTTCCATGAAACTGTGGGGGTTTCCACCAACAATTATTAGTTAGGTTCCAAGGAAAAGTCTGCAAAATGCCTTGGACTCTGAACTGCGACTTCATGGGTATATAGTACATGCCCTATGACCCAGAGAATCACTCCTGAAAGCTGCTGCCCAGCAATTTCTCCCCAAATGTACCAGAAAATGTAAATTATGTTCACAATAGCAGGGAAACAATCTAAATGTCTACTGACATGAGAAAACACACTTTTAAAAGCTTTTACCTACTGTCAGTTACACAGCTAAGTCTCTCCATAAGTGAAAAAAGGAATTTTCAGAATAAATAAAATACGAATACTATTATGAAAAATTTTCAAATCTGCAACTCATGCTTAGGATACATGTTGCAAAAACAGAAAAAGAGACAAAAATTTAGGATAGTGGATTAGGGAAGAGATGGGATGGGAAACATGACAGTGTGAACGATAATGCATTTCACTGGATTATTATTCTCTATGCTTACGTGTTCTGTTATAGGTATATTATTGCTATATATGCTACATATTTTTTAAAGAGAAGGTGGCAGTCATGTAGACTACTATCAGTTATAGTTTCTAATCAGTGCTTCTCAAAATATCCCACTAAGCAGTCAGCTTTCCTGAAGGTCTGGGGGTGCATTGAAAGTCCCATCACTTCCAGGCACAGGTGTCCTTGAATTCTCCAGTGACATTCAAACATTTAATACCAATTTTGTATTCTACTCCATTTTTTCCCAGTGGTGATTTTAAGGTTAAAAATAAAGCCATTTTCCTAAACATCTAGTGGAATTAGGTTTGAAGAAGATGAACCATTTAATCCTATGGCTTTGAAAATTCCCCAGTGGACTATGGAGTACTTAAATAATAAATATTGGCTTCCCGAGACTAGAGGCAGTATTGAAGGCCTTTAAATTCTGTGGTCATTGTAATACAGAAGCAGAGCAAAATGGAGTGCCTTTGAAAAAGAGAGACAAAGGCATTCGTCATCGTCCTGCACCTCGTAGATACCATTATGGCTTCACAGGTTACACTGTACATGTAATGCTACTACATTGGCTGCTTGCCTTCCTAGAATGTAAATTCCTGCTGGTTCAAGTTGTTATTTTTTCTGTCTTTTCACTCCAGGACAGTAAGCGGCACGGAGAATGCTTTACATGATTCGCTTCCTTAGTAGAACTAAGTAAGCCTGCAAGCTTGGCAGCAGAGAACAAAGCTTGTGTGGGCAGAGGTGCGATCCAGGAGCCGGAGCTTTCCTTCACTGCTTCAGGGATCGTAGTCACCATCTCTGTGCTGGCATCAGGGGACGCTGTGCTCTCCTCACTGTGTGACAAAAGTCCACAAGAGCGGCTGGCTCAACACGCATAGCATGACTGAGATCAGGCAGGAATCTTTACCGACGCTTCCGTAGGACTAGTGGACGAGGACCGAGAATAATCATTACCCAAAAAATTCTACTTTGCCAAACTGTCATTTCAGCTACATTTTTGCAGTGATCATCTTTTTCCTTGTAATATTTTGAGGAACATAGATGACCTATGTATCAAGAAAATGTGGTTGCAAAAGAAAAAAGGAATCCAGTTTATTCAATAAAGGTAGCCTTTGGACAGCCACAGAGGGACAGATGTGTTTACAAGTGCCAGACAGATACGGGGGACAGTGGGGGCTGGGTTGGGATGTGGGTAGTGGAGGCAAGGAGAACTCTCTTTAGAGTTGGCTCAGTAAATGTTTGTTGAATAAATGAATTAAGGACCAATGAGAAGTCTTGGGGTGTTGTGCGATGCAAAAAGATGCAAAAGAAAACTGAGAGATGGGAACATAGGAAGTAGAAAACTAATCGAACTAATTTTTATAAAACAGAATAAGACCAATGAAGTAGTTTTTGTTGCCAACTTTTTTGTACTTTAGTGGGGTATATTACACTAATTGAAGTGTGCCAACCTTTGGGGAGGAAGCCCATCTTTATTCAGTTGTTTAACATTTATCTTTATTCATTCTTCCAACATTTATAAATATCCTGCTTGTGTATAGGTATACACAGAATATATAGACCCCTTTGCCAGTTCCTAGTCCCCTAGCATCTAACAGAAATGAAAAGTAAGAAACTCTTTTGAGTAATGTGAAGCCAAAGGACCTCAAGAGAATTATAAAGCAGCAACAGGAATATACATGGCAAAATCTACCAAGTCTGATTAGTGATTATTAAATAAAAATGGATAGATTTGGAAGTTAGAACTATAATGATTGGCAATTGATTGTTATAGATCTAGGAATCAGTACAAAACATGTCTGTGTAGTAACCTACATACCAACTCCTGATTTAAATTAAATAGAGTTCTATGGTATAGAGACAAAAATTATCTTTCTACGGGAGAATTTAAAAAGAAAGGATCCTAGAAAATCTATTTTCTCAATCCACTGTATTGAAACAGTCCAAAAAAACAAGATAATTAGAGTGGCGACAGAATGAGTAACCTTATTAGTTACAGAGGAAGAGTTTACAATAGCTTATTCTCACTGTGTAAGTAATAACAAGCATTCATGATTTCCTGGAAGTTCCATGAGTTCCTAGCAAGTTCCATGAGTATATATGAATGGATGGAGGAGTCAAGAGAACTGATAGGCAGAACAAAAGCCAAGTTTGAACTCAGATGTCAGTGGGCAAGTTGTTCTCTTTGCTAGTGGATTGATTCTATCTCCTTATGGTTAACATATAAATAAATCTCATAATTCAACATTTCAAAGTTAAAATTGGAATATGGCAGAAAGTACTCTGGGTTAAATGTTATTCACATATCAGAGATTATTATTATATAAAAGGATTATTATTTATTCTTTTTATGAGGTATTTTTTCCTTTTCCCAAGATAAAATAAAAATTAATCTTTTGAAATGCAATGAAAATGCTTGTTTCATTCTATGTAAATTCATTAATGCTTGCTATATATTCATTTTTTGGGATTAGAAAACTACTTTAATTCTTCCTAATCATTTTTGTCTTTCGTTTTTCTGTTTGAGTTAACTTTTTTGGTGTGAAGATAAGGATGTATGACTCACTAGCAAAATTTTCTCAGAGACCTTGTTAATTTACAGTGAACTCTTACCGGATTATATTAGATGTAGCAATGCAAAAGCTATAATCTTCCATGTACATGTGGCAGTCATCCCACCTCATGCTTTGAAATTTTGGGACCAGAATCTGGTAACTGGTGAAGCTAGTTTCCTCTTCTTTATCCATCTTTTTTTTTTAATTGAGAGAGCCCCATTATAATCAGGAAAGCCATGTTTCCAGTTAAAAAATATTACTCTTATTAGACTCCTTCAAAATTAGGGTCGGTTATACATATACCCTGAGTTTTCCAGAGTTTGTCAGTGAAGTGTAAGGACTAGATCCACCTCTGATGAAATTCTGATGGCATTCTGGTGCCTCTAAACCTCAACACTTCCCTGCTAAGTGAGAAAAAAATAAATTCTCATTTAGCCTAGTGATTCTGATCAAGTTTCTGTTTCATGGAATCTAAGAGAATCAGGGATAAAATGATAATCCTATAGGAAGAAAATTAAGGTTAAAAAATCAAGTAGATAGGATGAAATACAAACCAGTGATCTTACACTCTAAAATTGATTTCAACCTTATGAAGTAGCAAGGTATTCTACCTAATGTGTTAGAGCTCATGTATTCAGAACATGTTTCCTTGATTCTAAAATGTTTGTTTTCCTAGTTTTAGATCCTCCAGTCAGCCGCTTGCAATTGCTTTTAATTAGGTTGCACTCATATTGTGGATGCTGTTGTTTGTACACATGCGCAAGAACTTGCAGAACTATGCCAGTGGCTTGGAAGAGAATCCTGGGCACAATAGCACAGCTTTCGTGGAAGAAATGCTACATCACCGCTGCCGCTGTTGGCATAGATGCTGCTGCTGTGTGGAAAACACAACATCAACAATTTCTTATGCATAGTTTGATTTAGTAGAATTGAACTTAAAGTATGAAAAAACTTTTCACGTGCTTTCACCTGTTTGCTTCGTTTACGTCTTCTATTTTCTGTAGGTGCAAGAATGATCTCTAATCCCCAATAAATCCAAATAGGCTGTTTTAGTAGGTGTACAATTAAAGTTTTGAGAGATTAAAAAAGTGTGTCATAATTTAATTGGCAAACTGTTTTTCAATCTTTCCTTGTGATGTGTAAAGTAAAGATGTATTTTATAAGAACTGATGTCCCAGATATGATGAAATACTATCAAGCTCCCCTTTGCCAGGAATAAAAGCCCTCGTTTTCACAGCATGATGTTTTAATAGAACACAGGCCTCGGAGAAAGAGGCCAAGGAATCTACCCTAAAGTAATGTTTTGTGGAGTCTGTGTAAAATGCCTAGCGGAGTGCCCGGGCAGTTGCTTTGCCTCAGGGACCCCTCCCACAAATTATTCCCACAGGCCGCTCTGAACTCTGATCCGAATCTGCATGGGCAAGCCTGACTGCACGCTTGACTCATGATACACAAAATATGGAGGAGCAGAATGAGTCACTTTCTAAAATAGCAGTTAGTGTCATCGGTCAGGCGGGTTAGTCTGGTATTTGAAACTTTTTCCTCAAGGGTAATATTTTTATGTAATTTATTTATAATTTTGCTTTTCAAAATTTTGAATTCAAATGAATTTCATGAATGGTGCTGACTTCTTTCATACAGAGGTAGGACTTTATGTGCCTATTTCTAAATGAAAGGATCTGTGGATTCAAGAGATTAAGTAAATTGGATAATGTTACGGTTACCTAGTGACTTAATCAGGATTAGGATCCATATTTATCTATTTCAAAACTCCATGTTCTTTATACTGCATATATTAAAATAGACTTCCCATTCTCCAAATCGCTTCTAACAAGATGCTGGAACGGTGGGAATTTGCTAGCAGGAAAAGTCACCTCGAGGCAGTAATATGAAGTGAAATAAATCAGACACACAAACTTAAGTATCGCATGGTTTCCTCTAAGAAACCTGAAATATGAATGGATTAAAGGACAGAATAAAGTACAGATAATAGGAAACATGGAGGTAGCACTTTTGCAAAAGTGAAAGAGATCTAAAATGGAGGGAAAGGGAGAGGGGAAGGGGAGGGGATGAGACAAGAATGAAGATATGTTATGCACATATACCAATGTCCCACAGTGAATGTAATCATGAAGTGCAAAAATATACTAACAAAAACAAAAAATTAAAAAAAAAGAAAACTATATTGAAATTGAATTACTGGAAGTTAACTATAAAATTTAAAGAACTAACCGATTTAGGTCAAACTGGCATTATTAAAAACAGAAGATATAATGGTATAGTTTTCACATAATGAACAGAAAATAAAGGTTACAAATAGCAAAATATTCTATCCTTCTTTTAACAAAACATTGCAACAGGGGTAAAAATGATCACTTTTGTCAAGATTTTTTTCAAAACATTGACTCATGAAAGAATTCAAAAGGGCGGAATATTGGTTGAACACTTAGGAATTACTTCATTGATTCTAATATCTCACAGGCTATTTAAGTGTGAAGATGTAGAATCCCTGGCCATACCCACCTTAGCAACAGAACTGCTGATGGACTTATTTAACTTGATTGACTAGAACATATGAAGGCGATAAGTGCGATGTGTGATATATGACAGTTTATACCTAAGTCCATAAACCAGTCTTTGGAAACTAACTTCATTTGAGATACCCAAGTTGGATTTCTATACAGCACATATGAAATCAAGCACTTTCACGAATAAGAACTTCATTTCTCAGGTCTTGGAAAAGAGAAAATGTAACTATTCTCCTAACAGGTGGCAAGATCACTGAACACTGTGTCATGATCCTGAGTATGACACAGAACATTATTTTGCAAAAAATATATAAAAACTGCAGGAAAAATATTTATATCTATATAACTGTAGTTTTAAATCTTTTTCAGTATTAAGGTTTAAACTCAAGGATTTTGCACTGAGCTAGATCCCCAGCCTTGCCTTTTCTTTCCTTTCCTTTTCCTTTTCTTTTTTCTTTTTTCTCTTTTCTTTTCTCTCTTCTCTTTTTTCTTTTCTTTTTTCTTTTCTTTTCTTTTTCTTTTCTTTTCTTTTCTTTTCTTTTCTTTTTCTTCTTCTCTTCTCTTCTCTTCTCTTCTCTTCTCTTCTCTTCTTTTCTTTTCTTTTCTTTTTTCTTTTCTTCTGAGACAGGGACTTGCTAATTCACTAAGTTGCCCAGCTTGGGTTGGAGAATTGAGATACTCTTACCTCAATCTCCCAGAGTTCTGGGATTATAGGTGTGAGCCACCATGCCCCACATTTTTTAGCATTTCAAATTAAACACAGCATAGAATATACTTTGTTAACTATGGTCTTTTATCCTCTCATATAGCTTAAAGAAAAATTAGTCTTTTTGTCCTTCTGATATTTACTCCCATAAAACTACTGTTTGATAAACATTATCAGACATATTAAAAGGTAAAAAAAGTTTGAGTACTGAACTGAATACAGGACTTGGGATGCCCATGGGTTGGCTTCATCTCAGGGCTCCCAATGTTGAAAATCCCACAGTGACTGGGTAAGGGCAACATTAGAGATGTCCAAGGTCAGGGAATCAAGTTCAGGCTGGCAAGAGACACCCAGAGTGTTGTAGGCTGAACAACACAGGTCTCAACACTAGGACCAGAGGCCAGGATCAGCCTGAACTTCCATGGGTTTGAGAGTACCAAAATAAACACCCTACCCTGATCATACTGCACACTAACTAGGCTTATCCATCAGGAATCAGGTCTCTGACTGCCTCCCTTGTCCAGCAGTGACAGCAGAGTCACTCCCTGAAGTGG
>RJWT010050133.1:0-10894 GCA_004365215.1 Cuniculus paca | reverse complement strand
CAGATGTTGGGGAATGGGCTGAGTTTGCTGTTAGAATACTTCTTGCAGCGAGGTAGGTGATTCTGGAATGTTGACAAGGGGTGGGGAACTGGGCATGGTGGCTCACGCCTGTAATCCCAGCACTCGGGAGGCTGAGACAGGAAGATCGTTGTGAGTTTGAGACCAGCCTGGGCTACAAAGTGAGCTCAAGGCTAGTCTGAACGGCATAGTGAGACCCTGTCTCAAAAAGACAAGGGCTGGGGGTTTAGCTTAGTGGCCTAAGTGCCTGTCTGGCAAGTGCAAGGTCATAAGTTCAATCCCTGGTGCCACACACACACACAAAAAAGATGGGGTAGGGTTATGAGCATGGCCCGTAGAGTGAGGAAACTGCCCTGAGGTGGGCGATAAAGCGCCATGCCAACAGAGGTTATTCTATAGGAGAGAAGGCCCCACATCTTTCCGAGGAGATACTGGTGTGATGCATTGTGGACCATCAGCTTGGCTTTGCCCATGCCTCTGCACCAAGCCATGACATGGAGGTTAGTTTGTTTTGGAACTTCGCAAGTATCTGCCTGTTTTTATGGTTGGGCTGTCTGTCATCTGTGAAAAGAACCTAATAGGGTTGGTGCACTCTCACTGATGAAGGGAAACGGGGCAGGGAGTTAAAAAACAACCCATCCTGATTGCAGCAAATGTCTTCTTGGCACCCTTTGGTTCCCCTATCCCAAACTGGACCGTATGGTCTGAGGTGACAGTAGGGGATTTGGAATACAAGTGTAGACACAGCAGGGGTAAAGTTGCAAGTAGCTATCATAGTCCCATCTGACAGAGTAAGAGAAAAGGTATAGGTAGGACTTGATGTTGGGTTTGCAGTCATGCCAGGGAAAGAGGGGAGCATGAAGAGTGTGAGGCCTAAGAGCTGGGTCTCAAAACAAGGATGTGCTTGTGTCATAGTAAGAAAGGTTAGAATCCAGATCCCTGAAAGTCTCATGTTTGGCATAACAGTTGAGGGTGGAGAGAATTAGGATTGTTGTTAGGTAGAACAGTAGAAAGACCACTTTGCGTATGGTGTGGAGATCTTTTGGGTGACCATCCACAGCACTGTAGCAAAGAAAGTCACCACTAAGAGGTAGGGGATCAAGAACCAGATAGAATAACAAAACATGAGTTAGTCTGAAGGTTGTGGCTGTGGGTACCTGGTAAGGTAGAGATGAGCAGGAGAAAGGGGATATGATGATCACTCAGGATGTGCAGGATCCAGGAAGTTAGGGTTAGGAGGGCCCCACTTAGCTTGAATGACGTGGTACCAGGATGGCAGTGCAGCAACCTTGATGGCTGTCAGAGTTGTGAGGTACACCACATGAGGGCCACACCACTTTGGCCGGAGCCCTGTGGACCTGGGAGCTTTGAGATAAATTAGGTCTCCTGGAGAAATGGGAAGATCTGGTTTGGCTTCATCACAGGGTTTGGGGGAAGAGAGATCGGCATGCTTCCACAGCAGGTGTTGAAAGGAGGAGAGGATTGGAATAGAGTCAGAAAGATGAGGATTTGGGGAGGTAGGAAGCTTGTGGAGTAGGAATGGTCTGCCATACATGAGCTTGAAAGGGCTTAAAACATTAGGACCCCAAGGTAGTGCCCTGAGTTTGGTTAAGGCTGAGGGAAGGTTGATGTAGTTCTGAGTTTTGTGAGGTGTGTTTTTATGTCATTTGCCTTTTCTACTATTCCTAAGGATTCTGGATGGGATGTGTTATGGTTTGTGTATAGATGGCCCCCCAAGCCTCATGTAGTCATGGAAGTGGCTGAATCTAGTGTTTGTGATTGATTCATTGTCTAGTGCTGGGATTGGTGGTGTGAGTTCTGCACCCACCCAGGGGTAGAGCCAACATACAATGTAAGGTCGGGAAGGAGGGATGTTTTCCCCGCTTTTGTGCAGTTTGCTCTTGCTGCTTGCAGCCGCCATGAACAGCTACCCCAGCCATGCCACCCTGTCTTGGAGCCAGCTGATTATGGACTGAAACCTCCACAACTGTAAGAAATAAACCTCTCCACTTTGGACATCAGGTATTTTGTCTCAGCAATGAGAGAAAAGTAATGAAGACAGTATGGAACATGGAGGTGCCAAGTGATGTGTAAGCTTGAGGATAACTGTTGAGTGATCTGCAAAATGAAGGTTGGACAGTTACCTGACTAGATGCTTTGTGGCAGCCTGAACCTGGGTATGATGTCCTGTAATAAGGCTTTAGCAACTACACCAGCAGTTTCCCTGGTCATAGGAAAAACTTCTATCCATCCTGAAAAGGTAGACGAAAGAAAGATATTTAAGAGCTTTGTGACAAGGCATGTGTGTGAAGTCTATCTGCCAGTTTTGACCAAGAGTGTGTCCACAAAACTGGTGCATAGGAAAGGAAGGGAGCAGTCCTTGGTGAGAAGTTTTAGAACAGGTGTGAGTTACCCAAATGATGATAGTTTTTAAAGAAGGATGTGTGACCACTGGGGCTAGGAGTCCATAGAGTGCCTGTGACCCCATGTGAAAACAATTGTGTAAATTATTAACGATGTTCTGGGCTTATTGATCTGGCAGAACAAGTTTTAACCCTTGGAAATCCACCCCTGAGTGTTTTGTGCATAACCTGGTTTGTGAAGCAACTGTAATTGTTTTGATGAATAGCTAGGTGGAGGTAGGGTGTTTGGGACCAGTGGGAGGTGAGGGATATGGTTCTTGTGTGGCCTTAACTTGTGTATCTGCAAAGGCACTGCCCTGAGCAATTGGGTCTGTAGAGTTTTGATGTCCCCTACAATGAACCTGCTTGTTGTGGAAGTTGTGCTGCTTCTAGGAGTTTAAGGACAAAAGATGCATTAACGATAGGGGTTCCCTGAGTGTTGATAAAGCTTCTTTCTTGCCAGATAGTGGCATGGGAGTGAAGGACACTGAATGTGTATTTTGAATCAGTGTATATGTTTATGACCTTATCTTTTGCCAGTGTAAGAGCCCGTGTGAGAGCAATATAAGTTCTGCCTTTTGTGAGGAGGCCCCAGTTGGTAGTGGGTTTGCCTTTATAACTTCTGACTGGTTAACTATGACATATCCTGCCTTTTTTTTTTTTGATTGTCCATGTTTGTGGAGCTCCCATCTATGAACCATGTGTCAGAGGTGGCAGGATGAGGAATGCTGTAGATGTGGGGGGAGTAGGAGTCATTTGTAAGACCTCAATGCAACCATAGAAGGGAGCTCCATCAGAGATAGGAAGGAGAGTGGTTGGGTTGAGGGAGCTAGTAGTGGAGGTGGTGATAGTAGGGTCCTGTAGGACAGGTCGACTTGTAAGCAGGAAAGGGTCATCAGGGCAGGTAGTGTCTCGTGTGAAATTAGGTCAGTTAGTCGGTGTTGTGAGTAAACGGTGATGGACTGCCCCAATGTGAATTTGTTTCCTGAGTCAGCACTGCTGCCGAGGCAAGTGCTCAGAGACAGGGAGGCCACTCACACATGGTGTTGTCTAGTTGTTTGGAAAGGTAAGCTACAGTTTGAAAGGAAGGTCCCTTCTGATGTCCTAGGAGCCTCACAGCACTGTGATCTTGAGAAGTAGCGTAAAGAACAAAAGGCCAATTGGGTTGGGAAGAGTGAGGGCTGGGGCCCTTAAAAGAGCCTCTTTAAACTTATGGAAGGAGGGGTGTGTAGGTATAGTGGGTCTAGTGGCTCTGACAAGGAGCCCTTGGAAGCTTTGTAAGAGGGCTGAGCTAAAGCTGCAAAGTTAGGAATCCAGAGGTGGAAAAAGTTAAGACTCAGAAAGGTCAGGAACTGTTACTTGGTTGTTGGTACCTGGAGATCCCAAAGGACTGCCTTGTGATCTGTGGTGATGGAACAAGTGGTGGGAGTTCAGGTGAGTCCCAGATATTTGATCTTTGGGGAAGCTATTTGGGCTTTAGTAGGAGAGACTCTGTATTTGTGGTTGGAGAGAAAATTAAAAAGAGTAGCCATGCATTGTGTGGCTAGAGTGTGAGATGGACAGCACAGGAGATCATCAACATACTGAAGGAATGTGCTGGGTCTGAGGTCAAGAGCAGTAAGATCAACAGTGAGGGCTCGGCTAAAGAAATGAGGACTGTCAGAAACCCTGAGGGAGCACTGTCCAGGTAAGTTGTTGAGATCTGAGAGTGTCTGGGTCCCTCCACATAAACACAAAGAAATCCTGACCATTCAGGTGTAGGGGGGTAGTGAAAAAGGCGTCTGTAAGGTCTACGACTGTGAAGTGAGTGGTGAGGGAGGACTGCGAGGGCATCGTTAAGGGCTTGGCACCACTGGGTGGATGGGTATCACTGCGTGTTTACGGCTTTAAGATCTTGGACTCGATGGCAGGATCCACTGGACTTGAGAACCATGGTGTTGTAGGGAGAGTGCGTGATTTTAAGAAACTCGTTAGTTAACACATGGTGGATTACAGGTTTGAGACTCCACTGGTGTTTTGGGGCTAGACAGTATTGAGGAGCACAAGGAAAAACAGAGGGATCTTTGAGGCATATCAGCACTGGAGTGGCATGGGTGGCGTGAGTAGGATTGGAGGTACCCCAGGTTATGGGATCCATGAGAGAAGGGGGAAGAGGGAAGGCAGAGGTGGCAGTATATGACTCCTGGGTTTGAAGTATGAGGGCTGTGGGGAGAAAGTGTAGAAGTTAAGCCTTTAGAGCAGGTCTCTACCTAGAAGAGATGTGGGGCAGGTTGGAAGGACCAAAAAGTTGTGTGTAAAGAAAAGGGTTTGGAACCTGCAGGGTATGGGTCCCACCTGGAGAGGTCATGATGGTTGGCCATCAACCCCCGCAATGGAGACCATGGTCTGAGAGCATCAGCCTGAAAATTCATGTAAAACACTATAAGTGACCTCTGTGTTGGCAAGGAAAGAGGGCTTTACCTGGTATGTCCAATGAGACTTGGGGTTCTGAGAGTCACTTTGGCAGGTGCTGTAGACCCCAAGCCCCATCAATCCTCAACAGCAAGTCTAAGCAGGTTAGTCAGCGATGGATCTGGATGCAATGGTGGTGTGGTATCCTGGGAGGGCAGGGGTACTGATGACTTACCCACTCTCTGGTGGACAAGGCAATCGACTTTTCAATGGCCCTGTAGTTTGCAGGTGGGACAAGGTCCTGGCAGTGGCCATGGATTATGGCAGGCTCATGCCCATGGTTCATGAGGGACTTGAGTCTTAGGCTTTCCTCTGGCCTGTGGCTTCTTTTGAGCCCCAGGTGCCACTCCCAAATATTGGCCCTGGTGTTTAGCTTGAAGTTTTTCTGTTTCCTTTTGGTACTGGGGGTTGAGCTCATGACCTTGTACTTGCCAGACAGGCACTTAGGCCACTGAGCTAAATTCCCAGCCCTTAGCTTGAAGTTTGAATTTTGTTATGTCTTCCTGTTTTTGTTGTTTCCCTCTACTGTTAATGACTGAATGCTACATCTAAGTTTCCCCTGAGGAGACTGAGGGCCAAGGGCAGACCTTTGAAATTTAGCCTAGATATCTGGAGCTGCCTAGGAAATGAAATAGGAGTTAAGAAGAATGATCACCTCAGGCTAGTGTGGTTTTACATCAGTAAATTTGATAAGGGCCTCGATAAGGCAGGACATAAACGCCACAGGATTTTCACTGTCTTGCTGAGTTTGTTCGAGAAGCTTATAATTAACCTGTTTGAGAGGAATCTTGCGGAGACCTGTCAGAATACAATCTAGTATACGTAGTATATATTTGGGACTTTCCACATTGTGTTGGGAACTCCACTGAGGGTCTGAATTAGGAACAGCAGTTACCCCAACAGTCTTGGTCTAATTTATGTCTTTCATCTGCTGCCACCTGAGTTACCTGCTAAAGCTCAGTCTTTTGGGTGGGGGAAAGGTGGAGGCGAAAATAATGTAGGTAACTTTGTAAATTAGATCACAAGATTTAAAGACAAAATTGTTTAACGAAGGTGAAAGGATGGGCATCAAAGGAGCCTACACAAGCAGAGATGTGACAGAGATCAGCAATACAGAAAGGGACATGAACATGGACAAGGCCCTTGGTGCCTGCCACCTCACAGAGAGGGAGGATAGGTGCAGGCAGGACTGAGTCAGGGAGAGGAGGGGAGGTGGGTGTAGGCAGGAGAAGAGGGGCAGAGGAGGTAGGAGGTGGCACATGGGTAGAGTAAGATTGAGTGTGGTGGGCACAGGCAGGGGGAGAAAATGGTAGCTGGGCAAAGGGCAAGTTGCAAGGGAGGGGGAAGCAGAGGAAGGTGGCAGAGACCATGAAGATGGAGAGGCGGGGAGAGAGGATGGCAGCGAGGAAGGAGGAGGGGAGAGATGGTTTCTGCAGGTAAGGGGGACGAGTGAGAACAGATGTGACGTCATCTGTAGGGTCAGTGGGGTTGTTGGGTGGAGGCTTAGGAGATGTAGAGTGAGCCAGATGTATTTGAGTCACTTTACATGCCTGTATAAGGTCAAGACATGCCCTTAGAGCAAAAAAGGATGGAATGTAAGGATCTCTAGCCATTTGCCGTTATGGTAGCAGAAACTGCCTAAATCCCAGAGAATATCTAAATCAAAAGTACCCTCCACCAGCCAACAATGGCCATCATCTAAAAAGTAGTGTGGCCAAGCTGTCTGACAGTAGAAAATGACATGTCAGGGTTTTAGAGTCCCCAGAGGCCAAGCTCATTTAAATGTCTGAGCAGGTAGTTGTGAGGAGTATCTTTTGCCGGGTGAGAAGGAATGCTGCCCATTGTGATCGAATTGGAAGTGAGCCAGAGGGCTGAAAGACCAGGTCACAATCCCTTAAAGAGCTGTCACCCTTACAGGGAGTGTGAGTGAGGAGAGGGAGAGAGATTCCCAACACTTGCACCCAGCAGTTGTCACTGGTGGGACAAGGTGGGGAACCCCCAAGGGTGTGTGTCCTGAAGTGGGCCCACAATTTGTGAGACAGGAACCTCAAAGCGAGAAGTGGCTTTGAGAACCTGCAAGAATTAGACTGGGTCAGTGGTAGATGGAGGCTAGTAACAACAGAAATAAGAAAGCAGCTCGTAGGTAAGGGGAGCTACACTCCTTACCAGTCTGAGTCGTGGCACCAACGGATAGGATTTTTTGGTGCAAGTTAGAGACAGAGACAAAAAAAGAGGCCTTCACCATGGTCATGGGAGGGCTGCAGAAGAGAAGCAAGCATTCTTTGAGAGAACAAAGGGGTGAGCAGGCTTTTATCAGCTTTACATTTGGGAGGGGTTTGGGGTTGGACAAGCAGATCATATTAGTACTGGATTAGACTTTTTTTGTGTGTGCGGGACTGGGGACAGAAGTTTATTTTGGGCTGAGGGGAGAAGGGGACGCCAGATAAGTTGTCACTTTGGCTCCTTTGCTATCTTGGACCTTTGTCTTGATGACTTGGCGAATTTCACATTGGCAGGAACCTGTAAGATGGGTCCTGTCTGGAGGAGTTGTGTAGGTTGGCTGTCAAGCCCTATGACAGAGACTGTGGATTGGGTACATCTGCTTGAAAACTCTTGAAGAACATTATGGTGGCCCCCGTGTCAACACGAAAAGAGAGTCCTTTACCTGAGATAGTCAGGGAGACTCGGGGCTCTGAGATACCTTGGAGGGGGCTGTGGGCCCTGAGCCCCATCAGTCCTCTTCAGTGTGATGCCAAGTAGTTCAGTCAGTGATGAGTCCAGTGGCAGCAGCAATGGGATCTCCGTGAGGATAGGGAGTTTGATGACTCACCTGCTCTCTGGAAGACAGGGCAGTTGCACTTCCAGTGACCCTTCCAGTCACTGCAGATGGGACAAGGTCCCAGTGGTGGCTGCAGATTGGGGCAAGCACATGCCCACTGTCCTTCTGTGCTGCACTTGAAGCATGGTCCTGGGGAGCTCCAGCTTTAGGTTCCCCTTTGGCCTGTGTTTTATTTTGAGCCTCAACTGCCCAAGCTAAAAGTTGGCATTTAAACTCAGCCTTTTCAAGATTATCCTGCTTTTGTTGTTTTTCTCTATTGTTGAGGACGTGGAAAGCCACATTTAGAAGGTCTCCCCAAAGGGACAGAGGGCCAAGGTGTGACCTTTTGAATTTGTCTCTAACGTCGGGTGTCACTGGGGAGATAAAGTGGGAATTAATAAGGACGGTCCCTTCAGGTGAACGGGGATCTACATCAGTAAGTCTGGTAAGGGTCTCAGTGAGGTGAGTTAAGACACTCAGAGGGTTTTCATCAGCTTGTTGGGTCTGTTCCTGAAGTTATTGGTAATTAACCGTCTAAACATTCTTAGACACTGTGTAGCTGAGTGCTGGAGGTACTATTCACACTGAAACCAAAGAGGTTACAGGCCCAGGCTGCCCTCCACAGTGTGATGTGACTGGTACTTAAAAATTTTTAAAAATTGTTCAGGCTGGCCTTCAACTCAGTATGCAGTCCCAACTGACTATGAACTTGCAGTGATCCTCCTGCCTCAGCCTCCTGAGTGCTAGGATTTTTGGGATGTGCCACCATGTCCAACTAGTTAATTCACTATTTTTATTTTGTGTGTTTTTTCCCCCACACTACTGGGGATCAAAACCAGGGCCTGGTACATGCTAGGCAAGCACTCTGCCAGTGAGCTACATCCCCAGCCTGCTATCTTGTTAGATATTTTTTCTATTAATTTTTGAACTCCAGTATGGAGCTACATCCCTATGCCTTTTCAACATTTTTAAGTTTTGAGACAGAGTCTCAGTAAGTTCCCCAGGAGCAACTCAACTTGCAATACCCCTGCCTCAGTCTCCCAAAGCACTGGAATTACAGGCTAGTGCTACCACGCATGGCTTGTTAGTCTTTTAATCATGCTTTCACATCTAGGACAATGCTTTGAAGTTAGTGATCAATAACTATTTAGTGGAGCACTGGGCTTCCAGTCCAAAGATAGAAGTGAGCCCTGTTCATGACTCCGTTATTTAATAAGGTATGGGGAATGCTGGCTAGTGTAGTACAGAAAAGTTTAAAAAAAGATTAACATTATTTCTAAGTGATTGTGTGCTGGAGAACCTAAGTATCAACTGAAGAACTATTAAAAAATAGACAATAGAATAGGGTAGCAGGTTATAAATTAAATATTCAAACATAAATAATTTTCTTCATGTTAGAAAAGTAACTAAAGTAAATCAGGGGTGGTGGTTATAATCCTAACACTGGGAGGCTGAGGAAGGAGGATGGCCAAGTTTGAGCCCAGCATGCGCAATTTAGTGTCTTTGCAAAACATGGTCTCAAAATTTTAAAAAAATGGTCCGGGGATGTGGTTCAGCATGAAGGCTAGTGGTTCAATTTCCAGTACTTCTTGGAAAAAAGAAAAAAAAAAAGCATGAGTCCTGTGAACCCAAGGCAGTTTCACCACTGGGATGAGCTATGAGAAAAGAGAGCATGAATGGGCACCTTCCAAGTTACACGAGTTGTGGTCATGTGTGGTTAACAATTCAGTGAGATGAGACAGCCGTGTAACAGGGTTAAGCGTTAACCTAAGGTGCTAAAACTCTTTCCAAAGGAAGTGACCTATTGTAGGTGTCTGTCTACACCCCAAGTGCAGAATGGAGATGCATCTCCAGGGCTGAGTCTCCTGCAGGAGCCAGAGGTTTAAGTAAACACGTATGTGTGTGCATGTGTGTGCCTGTGTGTGTATACAAGTGCAGCTGTTATCAGAAAGTGTGGCAAGTGTTATGAAGGAAAAAACAATGTGATGAGAAAGTAAGCCGAGGGATGAACACACAGAACGAAAGCACACAGCAAGCACAGGTGACTCCTGGAGTCTGGAAAGATGAGCAGCTTTCTGGTTCCTTCAATGAACACTGGTGGAAGGAATCCCAGTGACAAGAAGGCAGGGACACCCAGGTATGACAGGTATGAGGAGGACAGGAAGCAGCCACATGCGGGGGGGGGGGGCGGCAGAAACAGTAAGATGGAGTGTAAAAGGCTGACACTTCAGTGTGTATTAAACACTTACTATGTGCCTAGCAACGCTTGGGGATTCTGATTCTGAAAACAATGGTTCTTCCTCTCAATAAGGCCAATAACAAACCTCCTTCGAAGAGAATACCCCTCACTCCATCTTAGAGCCTTTGCATTGGTGACACCAACAGTGACTGTGGTTTTTAGACTGCAGTATGGGACCTAGGGCCTCTACTACTCAGCTGCATCCCCAGCCTTTTTTAGTCTGAGACAGGTTTTACTGAGCTGCCCAGGCTGCCCTCTAAACTTGAGATCCTTCTGCCTCAGCTTTTGAATAACTCGCTTCAAATTTTCTTTTGGGAAGAAAAAAACAAACAAAAAAACCCCGCTTTTTTTACATGCCTTGCTAAGCAAGCATTGTACTTCTGAGCCACACCCCTTCCAGTGAACTTTTAAATGAGCAAATGCATCTTACTTTCTACTACAGGACACCCCCCCCCACAACTTTCCAGCAGTCTATGGCTGGAGATCAGGAAGGTTGCTGAGCCTCTCCACAGATGTGTAGAGGTGCTTCTGACTGCTTACAGGAGCAATCTTTATTCTTGTTTTTTTTTTTGTTTTTTTTTTTTTGAGACAGGGTTTCACTATGTAGCGCAGGCTGGCCTCAAATTCATGGTGATCCTCCTGCCTTAACATTACAAGTGCTAGGGTTACAGACGTGGTGTGCATCACCACACTGGCTCACAACTTTCCTTTACACACAGCACATGAGTTAATATCCTCTGATTCATGTTTAAGGGTATTAAGCCAGAAAGTCTTTGTTGTATCTCCACAAAGGTAAAACCCACAATATTTATTGGGCTGCTTAGAGAAGGTGCCCTTTACCTCCCACGGGAGGAGCTTAACCATAACAAAACAAAGCTAGCAAAGGTTCTATCTGTGAAAAGTGATGTCCTAGTTGGGGTTCAGTTCTGAGATAGTCTAAGTAATAAATTCAATTGGCTGTGGGTG
>RJWT010050132.1:0-10896 GCA_004365215.1 Cuniculus paca | reverse complement strand
TCTCATGTCATTATGTTCAAAAGAATTAACATCACAGGAAACAACTCACTAAACAAAATCAAAGCTAAACTATTATTTTAGTTCTCTTGTATTTTGTTGGTCAAAAAAAAGTCATGATATGCATATATTCCCCAAAATGGGTATAATATTTATCTTTGAATGTAGAGACTTGATGACAACATTCTATGATCTGGATTTTCATAACTGATGTCATTGATAAATTTTCTTTCTTGTTTTCGGTAAAATTTAGGTTTTCGTTTTGCTTTCATGACTGTTGATTTAAGAGACAGAATAGGAGGAGTATAAATTCAAAAGAAATGTTGAACTTTTTATTCCATTTTTTGGTGTTTTTCTCCCATGAATATGGAGGTACATTTATAAAGCTAAATTTTTTCTCCCATGACCATAACTTGAAGTATCTTATACTGGATATATTTTCAGTACTTTCCCTGAGCAGACCCAACCCCTAATCCCTGTTTTAAAGTGTTCCTTTTAGTGTCACATTGCAAATTAATCTTTCCATTTGCTCCACTCCACACTGTTTAATACTTCTTGACTTCACATAAAGCACCATGACATGAGCTTTCAATAAAAACTGGATAGGGCTAACTTGTGCTCATATTGTGTTTGGGATTAAGAAACTAAATTCGACAGGTAATGGAGTCGGATTTAACTGCTCCATGATGCTAAACTGTGAGGTGTCACGTCAATCATCTGTCCAGGAAATATAAGCTATGAAAGGAAAGTGAGATGTATTTCAGATGCCTAATCTCACAAGCAAAAGGTTAGCTCCTCAAGGGAGGGTCCTGTGTAGATGGCCACTCTTCATCTCTCTGTAGGGGGCTCCAGTAGTTAAGGCCATCATACAAATAGGCTTATTTGCTTGAGGATTAGCTAGGTTTCCTAGGAGACATGATAAAGAAACTTCTGCAATGAATGGTCAGTTTCTCATATTAAGTAAAGGAAAAACAAAACTTTAAAGCAGTGAAAGAAGGAAGAGACATTGCAGTGTTTCCTGCATATTAAGTAGAAAAATAAAGCACGTCAGGTGTACAAGAGATACAGATTTTGAAATATTTCTTGCTAAGTGAGTTCCAATAACATTAAACACTTATTCTTATCCCTGATGACCAGGAAGTTTTCATTTCAGTTTTATATTTAAAAACAATATTGGTCTAATTTTTTGATTAATTTTATTGTGTCTCTGTACTGAATTTAATATTTCCTCATCTATTTTAACTGTCCTATATTTAAAATCATAATTCTTTCTTTGAAGGAGGTAAGATGTAATTCATAAATGACAAACAGGATGTCCTCTACAAATAAAGATTATTCATCTATCCATCTATCTACTCTGAAGGATGACACAGAGAGTGCTTGGAACTGAATTGCTAAACTGCATGATTATACATTGAGTCCAGAGCCTCAGCTTGATGTGCTGTGCTTTTACTGTGCAATTCCCATTAATGCTGATTGTCCAATTTAGTGCATCATTAATGAGCCATAGACCACTTGTAAATTTCTGACTTACAGAATCAACCACTTTTAAAGTTTTATTCTCCTGGAAATGTCTTCACCTGACAAGCCGATAATAAATTACACACTTTCATCCACTTAACCCTTCTGCCATGTCAATTTGGGCTATTGACAGTTGCAATTCTCTTTTCTTAAATACATGTAACACTTATAGCAATAGTAATTTTAAGAGCCAACATTCATATGATACTGTATATTAAGTTTGAGTTTTAATATCATGTATTGACTGTTTTTGATGAATCAGGTGCATTATTTTAAACATTTTTCATATATTAATTCATTTAATTCACATGACATTGTGATGTTGCTACTTTTATTATCACCATTTCTTTCCTGGAGTAATGAAAAGAGGTAAAGCAACTTGCCTAACATTACAGATCTAGTAAGTATAAGCTAGAATTTGAGCTAGGAAATTCTAGTTCTAGCGTACCTTCTAAAACCCGATGTTACCCCATAATGGTTTCATTCTTTTATCTTGATTGGTTTTATATTTTTTTGATTGGTTTTATTCGATTGTATTGCACGAAGGTATGGACAATTATTTTGAAGAAAACGAGACATTATGGTAGCCACTGTTGATTTCCTGTTGCCTTGTTGTGAAGTCCTGTGTTGCTTGCATTGTTCTGTTCTGATGTGCTTTGTTCTGTTTTGTTTTGTTTTGTATTGTTTTATTCTCTTTAAAGTTTTTAAAAAAACCTGATGTTACACACTGATTATATATTCTTTCTCAGGAAGTGGAAAAGGGCTTCACAAAGGAACTGATAGATTTGCCGCAAACATGCAAAGCAGCAACACAGCAGTTAATCTTTGTACAAAAGGATTTTCTTTCTACTTTCTTGATGCAACCTTTGTGACTAGCTCCACAATTCCTCTACTAGCTTTAAGGCAGCATTCTTTGTACTCTGTCTTATATTCAGAAGACTGACAATTTGAAGATAAATATTTGACTACATTGAAAATAAAATAATTGAAGATTTTTTGTCATTGAAAATTATAGTATGGCCAACTGGATCAATACATTCTGAAACCCGTAAGTGATGAATATGCAAATATCAGAAGAAGTTTTGATCAATCAAGTAAATGGAATGAGTAAAAATGTATAAAAATATTGGTAAGACATTTGAGAACTTGAATTTGATAAGTGAAATGACACAGAATTATTTCCTGCCTGAAGCCAGAAGAAAAAGTAATTATATCTGGAATGTGCTTTTGCCCAATTCTGCCAGTCAAAGTCACACTCTTCAAAGTCTCTTCAGAGATGTTTTATTTACTCTGTCCTCAAATCCTCTACAAATTTTGGGTTTTTTTGACATTTTCTCTAAAACAATGTCCTGTATATTAATTTCTGATGCATTTCTCCTGCATACTACTTTGTAAATTCTCTGTGAACAAGGATTATGTTTTCTTCACTTTTGCACACGTTTTTAGGAAATCAACAAGAATACGCTGACTGACTGGCAGTCTTGGCAGTTTCAAGTGTTCTTGAGTGGTTTTCTGTCTCTGAATTGGGTCAATAATACATTGGGGAACCAATCTGTAAATCAGATTCATTCTGTGAATTGTAATGAGTGAGAAGATCTTAAAATTATCAGAGAAAATTAAAATGAAAAAGCAATTACATATGGATAGCTTAATAAGGATTGTCTCACCCTGCAAGTCAAGTTGAATGAACAAGTTCTTATTAGAAATCATCCATTATAAAATGTAAACCAGGAGTATTCTCCTGACGAGTTAAAGATTTTTTTAACCATTTAACTAGAAAGCAACTAAGCTAAAATATAAAGCATTCCATACCATCTGCAAACCTGGAGTTATCATATGTTATAAGAAATGGAGGACAGTGATTTAATGACAAATGCAAATGAAATCAGTTGTCTGAATGATTTATACTGTAATGAGAACTGGAGGGTGAGGCCATATCTAAAATCACTCTCATATTATTCAAACATGAAGGAAGCTATTTAGCAAAAAGAAATATTTAAGCAAGTATAGGGACTGGTTTCTTTTGTTGCTGTTGTTTTGTTTTGTTTTTGTTTTGAGACAGGGTCTCAGTATGTAGTTCAGGCTGGCCTTCAACTCACTTTGTAGCCCAGGCTGGCCTTGAACTCACAGTGATCCTCCTGCCTCAGTCTCTCAAGTACTGGGATTACAGGCGTGCACCACTATATCCGAAAACAAATTCTGTTTTTAAACTCAAATGTAACAGAAATTATGCATCATGTGTTACTACCTAACTCCTTTTATTTTGGTCCTTGATTGAATGGAAACCCTTGAATTACTAATTTGGCTTTCCACATTCTTTGATACTGTTTGTAGATGTTTGGATGTCAGACAATTATTTTAGCTCAACTTTGGATTTATATTCATTGATCAATACTCTTTAGGTTAATATCCTGACTCATGAATAATTCTTTTGTAAGAATAATGTGAATCAATCAACAAAATCTATTCATTCTCCAAAGATAATCCCATTTAGATCAACTCTCTTGCCACATGCTTACCTAGAGCAGTGCAACATTCTCTTGCCTACAGTTTGGAACACAGAACCTAAGTGCAGACATCCTAATGAGTTCACTGCTTTTTTTCTTTGCATTTTTGACTAGATCATAATAGTCATTCCCCTCTGGGAAAGGTGTGGTCAGATACCACCATCGTGTGTGGGCTTGTCGCCTGGGTCCTCTAAAGACACTGAGAATATCCCCTGGCTTTTATTCAAGCACAGATGATTTGCTTTGTCTTTCATATCAATTTGTTCAAAACTCTCTCATCAGATTTTGCATAAGAAAACAGAACTTTACTTCCAAGATCAAAGCATATTTTTAATGAATAATTACGTATGTTAGGCAAAGTTTTTTCTTTTAAGTCTAACATAGGGTATTCGTGTATCCTGGACTCCATATTTCGCTCCTCTTTTTAATCTCTTTTAGCGACTACCTTTAACAATATTTCTAGATTTTTAACATTAAAAGAGTAGTCTATTAAATTCTTAGTTGCATTTAGTAGCACCTGAGTAGCCAGGGGTTGTTAAGTGACTTTTTAAAAGATCGAAGCAATGTGAGCAGCTTCTGAAGTTATGAATGATGAAGAATCAATTGTGCATACTGTACCTGGAAAGTCATCACGATTTTTAACAACGAATGAGAGGCGAGCTTCCAAAAAGGTAGAAATCTTTAAAGTTTATCACTGCAATTCTATTTTGCAGTAGACACGGCAAAGGCATATTATTGAAGCTATTAAAATTTGGTAATGTGATTTACACAGAAAACATACTGGTTTTTGAGTTGAAAATCCTTGGGGAATGAGTCTGATGCCAGAAAGAATGTGTAACTTAGAAACAGAATTGTACATTTCCTCCCTAGGGTGGAAGAAAAAGGATACAGAATGTTTTTTAAAAGAGCTCTTGCATTTACATCCATAGGAAGCAGGAGAAAAAAATCAGCACTCCAATTTTCTTGTCTGCTTCATTAATCATATTAGCAATGTTTAGGGAAAACACAGACAGAATGAAACCCAGTTCCAACTGGCACAGTGTAGCATTTCAGGTTTCCAGAGTACAGCATAAAAATGCCTTAAATAACTTCTAAGAAAGAAGAAATCTTGAGTTCTACCTAGTTCACTGTTTTAAGACTGAGTTCATTTTAAGCACAACGCATTATCTTTTTGACATTCCAAATTTATGTTCTTCCTTAATTTCCTATTGCTAGAAGTGATCAAGCCATTTTCTTCATTCCCCTGGCTTGGAAACTTGAAGTTATCACTGACTAATGAGTTATCTGCAGCTCCATCTCACAAATCCGTTCCTGAATCCTTTTAGTTTTACCTGCAATTTTCTTTCCCCTCCATTTCTCTTTCTGCTCCTTTCTACCTTCTTTTGTGTTCTTATGGATGTTTCCAACCTGATTTTCCCAATTCTAATCTTTCTTAGCCTTGTCTACTTTTTCCTTTGCCCTCAATTAAATCTTACTGAAATATTATTGCCTTTAAAATTTTCCTCTATTCATAAGTGGTCAGGTTTTACCTTGCTATTGGGATTAGACGGAAGTGCTTCTTTATCATCTACAAATGCCTTAATAATGTGATATCATTGTTTTTATTCAGAGTATAAATAAATACTAGTTGAATATCAAGTTTTAAAATATCTTCTCAAGACATTTGGGTTATAAAAGTACTCCAAACTATGAGCCCTATCTTCGAGGGAGTAAAGTCTAGTTCAGAAAGTACCGAAAATACACAAAAATAATTATAGAAGGAATTAGAACCAAATGAAAGATTCAAGTGATAGCTACCCAAACATTATGATTTAAGAGAGAACTGAATGCAGAACACTTGCCCCACTAATATTTTTCCTATCCAAATAGTCTATTTGTTCCTTTTTATATATTTAATCATTTATTATTTCATTTCATATATGCTTAATTTGAATTCCAATGATATGCAAGATGATTTCATAGGTATGCAGAAAATATACAGCAAACAAATTCTTAACTGAATTAAAGGGTAAGCACATTTATTCAATAAAGATAATATCAACAGTTTTAAATTATTAAGTAATATTATTGAAAGATAATTTCTCTAGTAGGTGAATTCTCTTTCTTCATACATTTATCCATATTTATTTATATATATTCTGGTATGTTTTACAGAACACTATGAACAATGCTTGCCTTTAGGTAGCTTGTAATTAAGCACATAATCTTAGGTGGCAATTTTGATGAATGTATGGAAAGAAATGCCAAGTCCTCTAAAAGTGTACATGAAGATGACAGCTATAGTTTCAGGGAGACCACAGAAATCTTCCCAGAGGCAATAAAATTTAAATTGAAAATAATGAATCAAAAATATTCACTAGGAGGTAAGTAAGAGTCATTCATGAGGAGAGGTGCATATATGCAAAGTTTCCTAAAGGAGAGAAGATTTGGAACTCGATGAACTGAGTGACGTGACTGGAGGGAAAAGGAAGGACAGTGATAAAAGATGTGGGGAGACTGAGGCAGAACCAATTGGTCAAGTGACAAAATAAGAATGAAGATGTATAAAGTTCTGTCCATAAAACCTGCCACATAACCTTAAAGTACTTAAAGTTCTCATCTATAATATTGACAACTGTATTGCAGGGAATACGAGGTCAGTGTGGGAAGAACAGTATAAAAAGTTGCTAACAGCAGAGAAGAATACAGGAATTAAATTATTCCATTTAAGGAAACTGAGACAAGGAAGATTTTTTTTATTACTGATTTGAAAGATTTTAGATTGCTGACTTAGCTAATTTCAGTTACAAAGAAGGAGCAAAAGACAATGTTAGAGGAGTAATTTTTTAAAACATTTTGGGGTCATGGATCCTTCTTAATATATGGCCCAGAGTCTGTACGTAATAACTATGCCAAGGCTATTGAGAGCTCACCTACAAAAAGTTGTTTCTAGAACATTAACTTTATGTCTAGATTTTAAATCAGAAATTCATGGTACCATAAGGAAGGATCATGAAAATATATTTATTTTGAGTCCCTGACCTGCAGTAAAGGTAGTACCTAATTGTTTGGTCAGATGGGGATCCCTGCAAGTTCTAAAAGATCTCCTGAGGAAAACCTGCTTTATTGAAAGAATTTAGGGGATGAACTGCCAGGTCAGAAGAAAGCCAAAGTTCAAGGTAATTTTAGAGCAGTCCTTGCTCTATGGAAGTAAGAAAGACCCCAAGAGAGCAATGTCAAAGGTCATGCTGACATACTGACTTATCCTGAAAAGGCTGTTATTGATTTGAGAGGAATAATTCTAAATGTGTTTGTCGCGCACCCATTAGGGAACTGGCACTGTTCCAGATAAACCTTCTGGGTGGTAGAAGACTGGTCGTTTTCTGCAGAGAGGAAAATTGATTTCCTACCTAGGATCAACTTTATGGGGAACAAACTATTTGGTTTATTTATGGCTTGAACTCAGCTCCCTGCTGTAATAATTCAAATTCTATAGGTACAGACCTCCTTCTTATTTAGATATTGACTAAAAGGGGAGTCAGCTTAGAGTTTGCCCTGCTGTTAGTTGTAGGGGGTTTGGTTTTATGCTAATTAATGGGGCCAGTTTTTCAAGGATTTACTTTCATTACTAAAGCCTAAGGACACTTTCCAAGACTCTTGGCTGGGCTTCACAATAAGAGCAGAAGTCTATAAGCTCCATGCTGAAGGCTGTTAGGCTTGAAATAAAACTAAACGAAGCAAAACTTAATGGGAAAGTTTAGTTTCTTAGTATGAAATTTTCTATCTGACAGTAAAGAAGGACAGTAAAGACAGTAAAGAAGGAATGTCGAGTAACTCAGAAATACATTCATGAGGAAAATAGACCATGGTCTAATCTTGGGAATTAGTAGTTCCAACTTAACCTCAACTAAAGTGGAAACTGTAAAGTTTTAGCAATTGAGTTGTATAGTCTGAGTAGCTTAATTTAAGAAAGCAAAGTCTCAAAGAGTTTTGATATTTTTTAAAAATAAGAAATTCATTTGAACTTTCACCTTAATGATTCATGGAGCTTATATGTTCTATTTATGACAGCAAAAAGCTGAAGACCAGTATACAAATCATTTTTTAATGAGTTCAGGCCATTGCTGAACTACCCTAGGGTTATGGAGAAATCTACTTCGAAATACAGAATTTGTTAGAAACTGCACAACCAGATGTGATATGATTGGCACGACATATGAAACAATAGGGCCCTTTAGAAATGTAAATAATACATATCATTGTAGTAGAAAACAATTTTTTTAAAAACAATTATTTTTTAAGACATACATTAACTCTAAAATTTTTGAATGAGTTTGCAATTATATAAACTAAGTCAAAATTGTATCAGTTTGGTTATTAATTGGTCTACATTTTTTCATGCTTAGGGAGTTCTATTCACCTTAATTTATATTTTGTTTATAAATGTATTCATTTTTGCAGTACTGTTGATTGAACATGGGGCCTCTTTCAGGGCAGGTAAGTGCTCTACCACTGAGCTAGATCCTCAGCTCAAATGCCTTCCATCATTCTTGAATATTAAATGAATAACCTCATCTTATTATATGGATTGATATTTCCCTGCATTAGATTGACCAACACAACGAAAGGCCTTTACTGTATATCTGAAGGTTGAGTCTGGTACGGCACGTGTTTGTAGGTATGAGTTTCTTAAGAGGTTAGCTGGTTCATGGAAAATCATGGTGGTAGTTTACTCAGTGACCTTGAGTCCCTGTTGCATTATTGGAAAGACTGATGAATCATCATAGAAATTCATATTTCAGTTTGGATTTCACATTTCTGTGGTAAAAGTAGTGAGTAAAAGCAATGTAAATGGCATGCCCTGTCTCCCTAGGAATTTTAGTACATTAGGTAGGAAATGGCACTCAGTTCTACTTTCTAAAAGGGCAGATACATAGTAAGATTCTTTTAAAGTTACAAGTGAATTCTTAGCAAATATTTTCAGTTTGCATTATTTATGCCTGATATGATTACCAAAGGAAATTAAATTGGTATGTATTTTGAAGAGAGGTACATTCCCATATTCATTGCAGCACTATTAATAGTCAAAGTATAGAATCAGTCTATATGCCTACCAATTAATAAATAAAGAAAAGAAGAGCAGAATACTCTTCAGCCTTAAAAAAGAATGAAATGCTATCATTCACTACAACACAAACAAACTTGTGGGACATAATGTTAAGTAAAATAAACCAGGCATATATAAGATAAATACTGTATGATCTCACATGTGAAATCTTAAAACAAATCAAACTCATAGAATTAGAGAAAAGAATGGTGATTATTAGGGAACTGTGTGGAGAAATGAATTAATGTTAGTCAAAGAATAAAAGTTTCAATTAGGATGAATAAATCCCAGAAATCTATTGTTCAACATGGTGCCTATAATTAATACTTACATACTTGAAAACTGTTAGGAGATTAGATCTTAACTATTCTCTCCACAAAAAGTGATAAATATGTGAGATGGAACTGGTTAATTATATTGATTTAATCATTTCACAATGCATACATACATCAAAATACCATGTGGTACACCATAAAATCATACACTTTTTATTTGTCAACTATACCCTAATAAATCTAGAGAATGGTAAAAATGCCCCTGACTTTGTTGTGCTTGGAAAACCCTTAGACCTGTTATAGCGGGTTATGAATCATGTGATCATTCATTTCAAAGAAGACACTTGTGCTAAGTCCTAGTGATACACACCATACCCATAGTAGCCATAGTAGACTTTGACTATAAGAAGCCTGTATTCTGAAGAAGTCCAATTACAGGTTATAAATCAATATGGTCAGTGTTTATAATAAAAATATGGAAGCACATGTTGTAAAAAAGTAGTACATTTGAGCAGAACTTTACAAAGCAGGTTCCACATCATTTTCTTCAACCACTCACCTTGGGTGGAATACCTCTGAAGGTGACCAGACAGTTGTAGGTAAGGAATAGCGCTATTTACAAATGAAGATTCTGAAGGTGTGGTAAAGGCAATACTTAAGACAACTCATTGATGGTTAACCCACATGCTTATTAAACCTTCTTTGGCAAAACCTACAGAGCAATGTTTCAGGTTTTTCAGTTCTAATTAGAACACGTAATATTTTACCATAGAGGTGGGTAACTGCAATCCAAATCCCAGACCAAATCCAGGCCATTGTCTGTTTTTGTAAGTAAAGTTATATTCATCCACACGCACATCTGTTTACATATTTTTTGGCCGCTTCCTGCGATTAGAGCAGAGATGAGACTTGACATAAAGTCCATATGACCTGTAAATCATAAAATATTTATGGTGTAACTCTTTAACAAAATGTTTGCTGATGTTTTCTTAAAGAGTTAGTAAAGTGAGATGCTGAATCACAAAGTAGTTCAATTTTAAATTTTTGGAGGAACATTATACTGAGTCCCATAATGCCCATGTTATTTACATTCAAGTAAGAAACATTTTCTGTCCTTGTCTTACTTTTCTAAGCCCTGAAATAGTGATTAAAATTATTGCTTGAAATTTTTTCACTTTGAGTAAATATCTTTAACACTCATTGAAAAACCTGTCTTACTTAGAATGTTATAAAATACTGACTGAGAATGATGCCTGTCATATGATATATGATGGTAGAATGTGTTATATTAAATGTCTAATGAATAGGAATGTATATATCAAATTGTAAAAAACATGTATTATAATAATAATTTCCCATCTTTTGTCACTAGCTATAGTGAACACAGCAGTTACTTCACTGTGATTCCCTTGGTTCTTTGACCTCTGCTGACTTCTCTGTGTTTTAGTTTCTAGTAGCTTATGCTGCATGCTACATGTCTCCTCAGAATACTAGATAGAGTTTTTTTTTT
>RJWT010050131.1:0-10911 GCA_004365215.1 Cuniculus paca | reverse complement strand
CATTGTGAAATAGGAAACAGGTTTTTTCAAAGTATTTACAGCCAGAGAGATTAAGTGAGTGTTAGACAAGAACAGACATAAAAATGTCAAATTAGTAATACTTTTTTACAATTACCTGTCCTCCATTTTTATGGGGCATCTTCGTATTTTTGTCAAAATACATTCTTCTTCATTTTTCCTACATAATTCTCATTTACATATACTTAAATGTGTATGATGTCAAACAAGAGCTTGTCCTAGTGTGACTTTATCATACAAAGACCCATACTTTTGTATTTAAAACTTTTCTTTCATATAATGCAATATTAATATGAAGATATATAAAAGTAAATAAAAAATGCATTCTCTTAATAAATGGCACATTTCCTAGAATATTTTATATGCTGCTGACTTTTTTTAAAATTAAAAATGTATTGCATCCTTCTAGTCTTTATCTTTCAACACTATTAAATTTTCACTACAGTTCATTTTACCAATTTTAATTTGTATGAAGTACAATGAAAACAATTTGGAAGACATTGGAGGCTACTTACTTTTATTTTCTAAATTAATTTTCTCCTAACCAGAGTGGAATAAAGAGAAAAGTGAAACACACAATAAAAATTAATCTGATTTTTAAAAAATGTCTTAATAAAACCTTAAAGTTGCACCCTGGAGGCCTTTTAAGGTTTGCAAACTGTGGTTTTAAGGCACGAATTTTCTTTTCATCAAAATTTTAATTTAAAAAGTTCAGGCAACCACCAACAGACAAATAAACAAGTAAGCCCTAAGGGAAAGACTACATAATTATAAGTGCTCAGCGTCTGGGAGCTATTTCCACACACTGACACTCAGCTCCCTGGAGTATTTCTCACACCTGCTTACCCAAATAAATGCCCATTATATGTTATTTTTCCTGTGCCCTTTTAGCAATAAATCACTGGCTTTTTTGTTTAAGAATATCTTCATTTTAATGAGGTGCTACTCTTAAACCTAACCTTCCATCAGCACAGGCATCAGTGATTTCAATGTACTAAGTAATGTCATAAGTTCTTTTTTTTTTATTTTTTCAAATTGCTCTAATAGCAGTTACTTTTCTTGGAAAAATGGTTAATTCTAAAACACTTGATTTTTTTCTACTTTTTAAATGCGTTGTCTCTTTCCATTGTCCCTTTCATAAGTATATACTCTACTTCATATATACTCTACAAATATAGGTCAAGTTGTGATCATGAAAAATAAGAAATAATAATATTATTATGTCTCACGGCTTCCTTCTGAACCAATGTGGAAGACTTTAAAGTTTGGTTCAAAGTCAGTATAGTTTTCACTGTGAATCAATTTATTGGTTGTTCCAAGTGATGCAGTTGTGGTAATGATAATTGGTATGAAGTTTTAATTACCTTGCATTGAGAAATGGTTGCTAATAGCTACGACAGGGATTGTCATCATTATATTTATGACCACATTTTATTTTACCATTATAATTTTTATTGCAACTATAGCACCACAATTAAGATACGTTGCTGAACATAGACAGTTATCGTGGCACTGCATATCAAATAAGAGTTAAAATGAGATACAAATTTAAGCTTTAACATGATGCCTACTGGGTATGTAACTCAGAAATTATCTATTGTATTACCAGTCTATCAAAAATTTGTCATGTGTATCTTTAAATTGTTATTTTTAATTTTTTGTACATGTTTTATTGTGCATAATGTTTACATTCCTTGTGGAGAGTTGGTACATATATATATCACATAGTGATTATATTTTCTTCCCTCTTCCTCCATCTCTTGATCCCCTTCCTGTTTGAGAAAGGTCTATCTCCTTACTTATTATCTGTCTTTTATTTTGCTCTTTATTTATGATATTTAAGCTTGTATTTCTGATTTATTTCCTTTAGCATTATGTTCAAGGTGCATCCATTTCCCTACTAATGAGTCAAGTTTATCCTTCTTTAGGGTACAGTAGTACTTCACTGTGTGTAAATGCTTTAAAATTAAAATATAACTAATATTATTAACCATCTCGAAGTGTCCAGCTGAATAAGAATATTATATCTCTATATCTATCTCTCCATCATATTGTTTTCTAAAAACATTATTAGTATATGTTTGTAATGCAAAATAAATACAGTCATCATAAGGAGTTGATAGCTGTACATATTGTATATTGAATCTTTTTAATTCCTTTCTCCTCTTTTCCCCATTTCTGTGTTCCACATTCTATTAATTACATCTTGTTTTCATACACAGTTGATGTGAAGAGAAAAATAGAAGAGCAATGTCTAATAATGCTGAACATCTTCTGTGTGTTTATCTGCAATGCTGTATCTATTTTGGAGAAAGGTTTCCTCAATTATCTCTCACTCATTTTCTTTCTTTTTTCTTTTCTTTCTTGTTTTGTTTTGTTTTGTTTTGTTTTGTTTTGTTTTGTTTTGTTTTGTCTTTTTGAAACAGGATCTCACTATGCAGTTCAGGCTGGCTTTGAGCTCACATTGTAGCCCAGGCTGGTCCTGAACTTGCAACAATCCTCCTGCCTCAGCCTCCCCAGTGTTGGGATTACAGGAGTGTGCCACCATGCCTGGCTCTCTCATTCATTTTCTGATTAGATCATTTTTTCCTGCTGACTTTGGAGAGCGTTTTATCTCTGGATGGTAGTAGTCCTTTGTCTGATAAGGGGTTTTGAATACCTCTTCTCAATAAGTAGTTTTTATTTTCATTCTCTTAATCTCATTGCTGAGCACAAGGATTTTTTGTTCTGTGTTGTGTTGGTTTTGTTTTGTTAACAAAGTCTAATACATTAACAGCTTCTGCTATTATGCCTTTGATCTCAAATCTAAGAACTCCTTGCCCAGGCCTAATTCCATGATTCTTTTCACTTTTTAATTTTTTAAAAATTTTTATAACCTCATATTTCTTATATAATTTTATGATCTATTTTTGTTTATTTCTAAGGTTTGACATTTATGTCGGGCCATGGGTGTCCAAATATTTCAGTGTAATTTTTGAAGACTGTTTTTCTCTGTTGAATTTTTTTTGAAAAAATCAATTAGGGATGTTTTTGTGATTCTATTTCTGCTGCATTGATCTGTGAATCTCTTCTCTGTAGAAATTCTGCTGATTACTCTTGTGATATAACTCTTGCAGTCAGATTGATTGCTTCCTCCTTCTTAATTCTACATATTTTCCTCCAAAATTATCTTATATATTTTACTTGATTATCATGTACATGTAAATTTATGAATTTTCTTTGTAATCCAGTAGTTCCACCTTGCCCACTTCCCACCCTGGAGTCTCAAGGAAATCTCTGAAGGGAGCTCAAGGAATGGTTGTGGTGTTTTACATTCATTACAAGTTTCTCCACCTCTAGTTTGCTTCCTGATGTTTTCAATTATTTGCTTATATTCCCTGAGTGCATGCTTTTTCTCATGGCATACTTGAAAGTAATCTGGAACTACTGTATTATTTCATTTTTCCGTTGGTCCAGCCTTTGTCACTAGGATTTCTTTCAGTCTGTTCTGTGCAACTTGGTCATTTCTCCAGGCTGTCTGCTTTTGTGTGATTGATTTAATTTCTTTTTCTGTTTTGAGCATTTGTTTATGTGCTGCCATTTCCTGGTGCTGTAGGCTCACTTAGCATATTCGCTATCATATCACTATAAGTAATCATTTCTCAATGAGTCTGGTACCTATTGCCTCTCACTGAATAATGGTACTATAAATTGATTAGTGCTTTTAATTAGAAAAACACCAGGGATTTTTGCATTTCAAAATGAAGCACAATAGCTGATACTCAGTGGGCATCAGTAAGTTAGATAAAAAGCACTAAGGGATATAATCATAGAAAAAGTATGTTAGAAAAATGCACTATATTTATTGAAATTAAGTGCCCTACTGTTTTATTCTAAGATTTTAAGCCATCGATGTTTAGAGACTTACAATAGTCACATTGTATATTCATGAAAATGCTAAGTTTTTTTCATTTTGATGAGTCTGAGTTCCATAATTTATACCATTTGAGAAAAACATAATGTCAGTCCTGTAGAGGACGTGATAGTAGTGAAAACTCAGTACAGGCAATCATTTTGTTTTCAGTGCAAAGTTACATCTGATAATAACTTTGTGCAGTTAATATAACAGCACCAAGTTTTAAAGGTTGTATTACCATATTTATAATTTTATGTTAATATTGATATTAGAACTGGAAGTTGTGATGCATGCCTGTAATCTTAGCACTCGGGAGGGATGAGGTCCAATTTGGGCAACTTCACTACTGTGCAGGATCTTGTCTCAAAATAACAAATAAGAAATAAAGCCTGGGGATACACTTCCATGTGGGGATCATCATTCAGTCCCCAGTACCACATACACATACACACACAAATCAAATATTAGCCAAGTTCTATCATGGGAGGTACTATCTAGAATAGTAGGTAGAGAGAGTATACCTTCTCAATAAATTATTTCTTTAAAAAATATACTATATTCTTACAAAAAACAAGTTGTAAGCAAAACTACTTTTTTCATTATTAAAGAATGTTCATCTTTATGCTACATTTCTCATGCATAATATTAGTTTAACTTATTTTGATGTTTATTGAGTACTAGGTCACAGAAATTGTGCAACAGTATGAACTTGAGATAAATATGGTATGATAACCTCTTCATGGATTTTGTAGTTTGTTAGAGGCCTAAGACATCACTGTCATCTCTATCAAATAAGCAATGTGGGCAAATATGCACATAGAAACATACCTTATTAAATGAGCCTTAATTATGCAATTTAATCTTCTGAACAAAATTAACTTGATATTTTCACTATCAAAACAGGGACTGTGGTAATTTTAAATATTCTCTAAATTTCCTGGTGTTACAGTTTATATATTGTGTCAACTTGAGAAGTCTAGAAGCTTAACTAAGTAACTCAGTAGCTCTACATCCTGGGGTATAGAGAACAAGCAGTTACCCTTCTAGGATGTTGTTCACTGTGTCAATTTGAGAAGGTCAGAACTTTAAGTGATTCAGCAGGGGGCCAGGGTCTCTAGTTTGTAACATCCTCAGCCTGTGCAAGAGGAGGGCAGGCAGATGGTGTGAGTGCTACATCCACCCCAGGGGAGCAGCCTGCATACAATAAAAGACAAAGGAGGAGGGACTAGGGGCTGCTTCTTCAGAGGAGCTCCAGTCTTCACCTTCAGCTTAGATGTCATCTCCTGGCTTCTGGCACAGACTGTTCAGCTTCTGCCTGGGACTCTTCAGCCTTTGTTGTAGACTCTTAAGCTTTTGTTGTAGACTCTTCAGCCTTTGTCATAGATTCTTCAGTGTTCTGTCATAGACCCCTAGGCCTTCTGATACAGACTTACACGGGACACTGCAGTAAGCTCCAGCCCTTGGACTGAACATTTAAACCTCTAGCACGCAGACACCCTCTGCATGCTCCCTCATTCAACTTTGTGGCTGACCATTATGTAAGCCAATCTTGTAATTTCTTATACAGTTGTATATCTTGTGTTATATCTGTTTCTCTAGTAAACCCTGACTGACACACCTGGTTAGCGCTTTCCTTTTAAAATACCCTTAGTAAATTTCAATGCTCCACTTAAGTTTAAGATAAGATTCCTTTTCTTCTAATCCAGTCAAGTTTTACCATCTTAACAGTTTAATATAGGAATAACAATATATCATGATACTTCACTCTGAAGTTTTGGGGAACAAACTGATTAACACTTTATTATCAATGTAGAAACTCACAAATTGCTGTGACCCTGATTAATTCATCTAAACCTAGATTTGGTTTCACATCTGCATAAAGAGAGCACAGCATTCCCTTCATGTATTATCAAGGTTAATAACCATCTCTTAACGTTATAAATGCCATTTAATGATGGTTAGGCAATGTAATTTTGAAACCTCCTTAAATATTTTAGACTTCCATGCCAGGTGCTGAAAATGGATATAGTTATTATAAACAGTAGAAAAAAATCTTGTTTTTCCCCACAATGTATGTTAATTGAGTTAACAACAGAAGGACACTGTGCAGTAGTCATAGAAGGTACTATAGTTTTTTAAAGATATTTGTATTTAGATTGGAAAGTATAAATGATATGTCAATGTATTTCTTTCTGATGAGCCCTCATTAATGTACCTTAAATATTTTTGGAATATCTGTACCATCACCTTGAATATCATGTACTGAACTGCTTAGGTGTTGCTTTGTAATGAAATTTAAACTGTTAAAAATCATTTTTAACCAGATTTAGAGTTCATATTTCTTTCTTTGGTGTAATGAAGGTATGCCAGTGGGTTCTTTGTTCTGCTTTTTTGCTACTGTGTCAACCAATGCTTCACAATTTACTAATACCTACATTTGACAGGCAGATCTTTTGTGTTTTATGTGAAACTAAAGTAAACCTGCAGCTACCTAAAAGCATCAGAGTGCAGTTCAATATATATACACTTGCGTATTGATACACAAGAAAGCAGCTGCACTGTGGATTCCTTGGCTTTTATTGTTGAAGTCATACTCACAATTTAAGCCAAACAGTTTCTTTTCAAAGTTAATGCACTCAAGTGGATGCCAGAAAAGGGAATGCTGTGAAAGCTGTCATAAATCTTGTAATAGTCTATAAGATTTTTCCACAATGCGTGCATCCAAATAAAGGGATTTTGTTTTATGTTAAAGGCATTGTTCATAGGTTGATAAATGGCATGCATACAAAGACTCATTTTTGTGTAATTCTTATGCAAAATTAGCTTTTAGCAAAGGAGTAGATGTCTATATTGCCACAAAGTTTAAATAGAAAACAATATGGATGTTTGTAGAGTAGGAGAGGAAGTTTTCCATACCTTGATGATCAGAAGAACAACATACCATCAGACCCATAAGACAGATTTAGTAAATAGACAGGAAATTAAGAATTGATTCATTGATGGGACTGAATTAATTAATGTCATTATTATTAGTTTTTTACCTAAAAGTTATGATGTAAACATGCTCTTGCTACCAATGTCCAGTTGATGTCGAAAGTATAAAACCTAAAACACAAAGAGATTCATGATGGGTTCAGTGACTGTTGAACAAAATATGCTGATTTAACCAAAATTATCAGGAAAAATAATGAAAAGATGATTGAATCTCTATAGTCATCTACTCAGTGGTGACCTTGAGAGGCAGTGGTAAATATGAATTCTTCAAATAAAAGAAGTATGTTGTGCAGTGTATTTGATTGTTTAGTATTTAAAAATGCTCCGAGAGGATGACTGACATTGAAGGTTATGTAGTAGTTAAGAGTTAGGCTCAGTGGACTGACTAATTGGTGATAAAGAGATCTGAAGTAGAATTAAGCACATGCCAGCCTGGACATATGCAAAAGGCAACATGGTGTGTGTACCTACTATGCATGTCACCACAGGGTCCTATCACAGTGGATGCTCAATACCCAGGAAGAAGAGATGGTCACTCTGTGGGTATGCCAACAACCATTACTAGCCTCCTCATTCTTCAAAGAGCTTATGTACAAAGTGGTCATGGTGGTAGGAGTAAAGATAATACATGGAATAACCACATGAAACTTTTCCTCTCAAAAGGTTTTCTCAGCCCTCGGAGTGCTGAGTGTCCAACTTGCCAACAGCTGAAACCAACACTGCACTCACAATAAAACCTCATATGCATGCACTTCTAAGCCCACACATGGCTGTGATCATTTTGGGCCACATCCACCATTCAAGAAGTAGAGGCTTCACATCACTGAAGCTTACAGACGTTTTGTGTGCAGACGTTTTACTCGTCTTCTCCTAATGCTTTCAGCCAGCACCATCATTCACTGGTGTGCGAAATGTTTTATTTAAGGTCTTGGCATTGCATAAAACATTACCTTCTGACGATGAGCTTTATTTCACAGAAAAAAAAACTGTGTCTTCACCTCAGAAGTGTATCAAAACTCTGGGAGAACCTCCTACCGAATATCTTACATTTTGGCAATTCCAACTGCTTTCTATTATTTGCAGCCACTTTTGCAGTTATAGATTTTTTAATGATAAGTTATATCTTTGTATCAATTAATAATTTTATGACTTACCAAATGATCTCTCTTCAAATAACTATTGTGGTTATGACATGTGACCCTAACTGATGCATGATATTTTCAGTAGCATTTTGCAATTTGCTGTTTGTTTTTATTTATATGAAATTATACATCTTTGGTTGACAGCAGTTATGAAATTGACAACTTAGAACAGTGATATTGACTTAACATTATATTGTCAATTGTTGACATAAAAATAGTATTTTTAAATAATACTGTACAAATTTATCATAATTATTTGAGAAGGGATGTGCTATTAAAATAGTAAAACATGAAAGAGGAATAGAGATAAATTTGAATTTTAAAGTGAGAAATTATGTTTACCAACATCACTCTTTTGAATTTTTGTGACAAACCCTAGACATATTCAACATTTAAAAAAAATTACATCAAAAAGTAAAAAGAAATGGTAAAATTTATGAATAAGTTATTTGTTAATATTATCATCACTTAGGTATGGAATTTTTTCATTAAATATATATATCCATATATATGTATATATATCCATTAACTAATGAATTAATTTTGTTCCTAACAATCATGAAATGAACAGATAATCAGAATCATAATCCAAGTAAGTTTTGACCACTTGATCATTTACTATATTTTAACATTTACTGTTTTATTCCTCTATTTCTGACATAAATGAATTTGTTAACATTGTGATACAATGACATAACTTTTATTACAGTGGAAAACACATGAATTAAATTCTGAAAAGTATTTTTTGCAGCTGTAGCAGAATACCACAGTCTGGTAATTTAAGTGAATAGAGGTTTATTATCTCACACTTTTAGAGGTCAGGAAATCTAAGATCCCAGTGCCTGCCACTGTGGAGGGTCTCATTGTCACACAAGGTGATGCAAGGTGAAGGGTGAGTGGAGAAGAGTCCACTCTAAGAATGTCTTCTAAAGCTTAAACCCTTCCATGAGTGTGCAGCCCTCAGGATTTAGTCAGTGCTTTAAGGTCCCACCCTTTACCACAGTTACAATGTCCACTGTATTTCAACATAAGTTTTGGATGTGACAAACATTCAAAACGCAGCAGTGAAATAATGGAATTATACTTTCTTTTTAACAACTATCAGAAGTTCCCAATAAGTTTTTAGTAAACATGATTCTGTTTGCTGTGTGGTGAGTTTTTTTTATGAATAGTGAACACACATTGTCAAAATGTTAAGACAAATTGTTTAAGTGGAATAAAATCAAATGAATCATCTTGTTTGACAAATAATAGAGTGAGCAGCAGATAAGTCTCTGCAATGTAAATATTACATGTTATTAAGTTGTACCAGTACCGCTATTAAATATTTTAAAAATACAGCCTTTAGCAAACACACAACCCTCCTGCCATATATACAACATCATCTATATGTCAGGGAAAGTAGACCTTTGTCAATAATTTTCAAATTTACCTTGAATTATTTATTAATAGATTGTTCATGTGAAATTAAATTAGCAGTCATTAATTTCATAAAGCAAATGACATTTTCCTTCTTATATTTGAATTATACTTTATTAAGTAAATGCCTTGCCTTGCCTATTCAAACAATTCAAGTGTTGCAAAAAAGGTATGCTATTACACCAATTATGCAAAAACCGTAATTACTGAAACTGACACAAAATTGTTGATTTGTAGGTAGCTTTGCTTCTTTAATGGAGCTTGTTAATGGAACTGAATTCTGTTTAGTAATGTTGTTTAATGCCACTCGGCTTTATTATATGCTTAATTACTGCCAACCATAAAATGGGAAACAGCTTCTACTGCATCTTAAATTAATCAAAACTATGTTGCAAACTTTTTGATTTGTGATTCAATATAAATTGAAGAAAATAGATTTTAAAGTAATGCAAGGGCATCTGTATATTTTGGCAACTAAGTTGATGGATAGCAGTCCAAAGGAAATTAAGTATGTAAATATGAAAACATCTTACCAAGACTACAAAATGGCTCATTTTGTTTAGTTTTGATTAGTTTCTTTTTTAAAACTTTTCTTAAATCAAATATATTAACAGAGTATATTTGTTTCATATCTTTGCATATTGTTCTAAACGGATGTTTATGTTATACTTAACAAAAAGGGTACTTATCCTGTAGTGTTCATGCAGAAAATAAAGAAAAATCTAAATCTGAAAAATAAAATATCTATGCATTAATATTTTATTCTTTTCGGTAAGAATTGAGCCATGAAACAAAGTTGATACATACTTTACACTTAATACAATATCATGCATGTTATTAATTGAATATGTTTTATAGTAATTCGCAGTTAATACGTACTATATGCTCTTGCATAGTTGCAGTAATTTGTGTATCAATATTCAAAATTAGGGAGAATATTTAGAAAATGTCCACATATTTTACCAACTTCTTTTGAAATTTTTCAGAACAAGAATAAATATTTGAGGGTCTTTTATTGCTTTTTTTCCTATGAGTGTGTTTTTACCCTGAGATTGGGTAAATCAGTTTTCTTGTTCAAATTTATTTCTAACAATGTATGCCATTCTACAAATGTCAAAACATGAATTGGTATTGATATTTTGTATTTCACACTTCATTTTAACCTCAGTATATGTTATCTCTATGTCACTTAGTGTTCATAATCCAAAGGGGTTATCAGATGCCATTTATTTTTCTTCCATAAGAAGTATAATGCTTTTATAATTTTTCATGTATATGCATTTTAAATATTCATTAGAATGTCAATTCATGAATAAGTAAATGATAAGTGAAAATATCCTTCTTAATTTTTGAAAATAAAAAAATCACTATGGATTCTTTTTCAGTATTGTCTAGGTCCATAATATTCTTTTGTAATTTTTCTTTTTATTCTCAGATTCTTGT
>RJWT010050129.1:0-10903 GCA_004365215.1 Cuniculus paca | reverse complement strand
TTGATTTGATTGGTTTAAGTCCCTTTCCTACTATTTGAAGGCAATATGTGAGAAGATAGGAACAGCTCTTTTGAAAAATGAGACACTACGGTAGCCATTGCTGGTTTCTTGTTGTCCGACTTGAAGGCCTGTAATGCTCTTTTGTTTTATCTGGTTTTATATTACTTTGTTTTGTTTGAGTTTATTGTCTGTAAATGTACAAACAACCATTTTGAAGAAAGCAAGAGACACTAGGGTAACCATTGTTAATCTCCTGTTGTTATGTTTTGAAAACCTGTATAGCTTGCAGTGTTCTGTTTTGAAATGCTATATTATGTTTGACTCCATTCTGTTTTCTTTTGCTTTGTTTTGTTCTGTTCTGTTTTGTTTTGTTCTATTCTCTTTAAAATAAAAAAAAAAAGAAAAACAAAAAGAAAGCATGGTCCTACTGACACTGTCATGTGGACTTTTAACCTCCCAAACTGGGGGAGAATAAATTTCTGTTGTCTTAAAAAAAAAATTAACCTTTAATATACAGAGCGTGTTTGCTGTATTTTTTTCTTTAATAATTTGAAAAGTAGATGACATTCATTTTACACTACTTTAGGGTGATTATGGTTCTTAAAATTATCATAATCTGAAACTTAATATAATCATAACATTATATAATATTTAGCATAATCTTACAAGGAAGAAGAAACTTCCTGCACAGATTGTTGAGTATTGAGTGTTAGGCAAGTATGTATCCCAACCACACCATTCTCAAATAACACAGTAACACTCCCTGTGGCGGTACCTCTTGTCACTCTGGCCTTTAATCTTAGTTGTTTTTTTTGTTTTTGTTTTTGTTTTTGTTTTTTGCCAGCTCCCTCTCTTCTCCAGAATCTTAAAAAGATGGAGTAAATAACAGCTTTACTCCAGGACCCTTCCTCTGCAACAAGTGGCAGAATGGATGGAATCTAAAGGGTAGACAAACGTTGGTCCACAAGATGTGTGGTAATTATTTCATCCAGTCTGGGGGGCATCAAATACCATCCATAGGCAGTCATTTCTAAGTCATTTCCAGATGTCCAGAGTGTTCCTGTTCCTTCACACCTCAATATCCCTTGCTCTACAAGTTGCATATCATCACACCGCAGAGCCAAGCACTCTCTCCACTGGGTCTGCCCAATCCCCAATGGCTCCTGCCTTGCCCGAGCTGCCATAGTGGCCTCACTGTCACATCTGTATTCACCCTTGCTCCATCTTCTACTCAACACAAAGTGATTTTTCAAACCAGGCATCCAATTGTGCTCCTCTCCGGCTTAAAAATTCTCAGTGGCTTTTCATAACATTCAAAACAAAATCGAGTATCTTAATGTAGACCAAAGGCTTCCATGGTTTGATTTCTGCCAATCACAACCCACTCGCCATGTGCCTTATTCCATTTTACTTAGGCTCGTCTCCTTTTCATTTCTTCCATGATCTGGGATCTTCCACAAGATTTTTCTACACCATGCCTTCTGCTTGGAATACTCTTCCCAAATGAGACTGATTTGTCCTCATTCATATGGTCTTCCCTCTCAGCTTCTTGATCATTGCTTCCTCAGAGAGGCTGCATAATACAGAATATGTCTCACATTCTCCATTTTTATTCTTTCTCCTACTGACAGATTGCAAATATATATTTAGTCATGTGTTCATATGGAGGTAGCCTCTAAGAGGGCCATCAATACCCACTCCCCTAGTTTCATGTCTTTATATAATCCCCTCCCTTGAGTACGAGCTGGACTGGAGATCTGATTCAAATGAATGCAGTATGACAAAACACTGCCATTTCACTCTTGATATGAAGTTCCTGAAACACTTGGATTTCTGTCTGATTCATTGGCTCTTCATTCGGAGGGAAGCTAGCTGCCATGTTAGAAACAAGAATTTCAAGAAGCCTCAAGTCAGGGGCAGAGGTGAGTCCACTGCTCCATGAGGAAAGGAAACCTGCCCACGGTCACCTGAGCTACTAGTTTCTCCCTCAACCTGCTGAGCTTTGAGAGCTCAGCCCCACAAGAGGGCAATGGGTTTGGTAAAAAGCTAGTCTTTGCCACCGAAAGGCTTACTTTTTTCCATTCATATTTTTAATTATCACTTCCTCATATAGAAACTATTCTCCAGCCAGTATACTTAGAATTTGTTAATTAATAAATTAAGTACATATTTATGGTGTGCCTATGTGCCAGTTAGTGTGTTAAGCATTGGAATAAAGTACAAAACCCCAATATTGATGTTCGTGTAAAAGAGAAATGGAGACAGACATTGCAATACTTGAGGTGTCAAAATGTGGTGAGTGTTATGGGGAGAAATAGAGTAAGTTAATGGGAGTAGGGAATAGCACGGCAGGGTTATGGGTCATTATCTTATGGAAGGTTGGCTTAGCAGAGTCCTGCATGAAGACATGTATTTTATTGAATAAAATTTATTTTTAACTGATTCCTAAGAAATAAAAATTGTACATATTGATGAGGTACCATTTGATGTTTAAATACATGTATATGTTGTGTAGTGTTTAAATCAGACTAAACATATCCATTTCTTCAAATATTTATCATTTCTTTATGGTAAAAATATTTATAATTCTTCCTTCCAGCTCTTTGAAATTGTCATTACCTATAGACCCCCTACCATGCAACTTTGATTTCTGCCTATCACTTAATAACCATGAATAAATTTCCTCCTATCCTTTCCTCTCCTCAGCCTCTAGTAACAAGATTCTACTGCTGACTTCTATAATATCAGGTTTAAAAAATATTCCACACATGAGTGAGATCATGTGGTACTTGTCTTTCTCCCTAGCTTGTTTCACTTAACATAAAGATCTTCAATTTTATCCATGTCATCACAAATGATAGAATTTCATTCTTTCTATGGTTGAATAGTATTCCATTTGCATATTCACTGCATTTTCTTTACCCATTAATTAATTTTTCAGCATTTAAGTTGTTTCCGCTTGTTGGCTTCTGTGAACAGGCTCCAGTAAACATGCAAGTGCAGAAATTTCCTCAGCATTTGCATTAGCCATCTTTTAAAAGGAACCATTTAAACACCCCATTGTTGTCTAACTCTATTTGTGCTGCTATAACAAAATGCTTGAATCTGGGAAATTTATTAAGAACATAAATGTATTTGCTCATGGTTCAGCAAAGATCAAGATTGAGGCCTTGTCAAGTTTGGTGTCTGGTGAAGGCTGCTGCCTGCATCTAAGGTGACACCTTGATACTGCATCTTGTAGAACTGTATGTCCTCACATGGCAAAAGGGAAAAATGGCAAAAAGGACTAACTTCCTCTGCATCTAATCCCACTAACAAGGAGAGTTTCCCTCATGACTCAAGTGCTTCTTATACCATTGCATTGGCCACTGTGCTACAGTGGCCTGAATTTTGGACGAGTTACATCCAGACTATAGTAGTTGTCAATTTCTTGTCACAGGTCAGTGCTGGATGGAATGTGTGAACTTCTAGAAAATATTAACTTAGTCAAATATGAACTATATTTTTTACTGTCATTATTTTAAAATTTAATAGGCAGGGATATATTTGAAACTTATAAAAAATAAGCTGCTTAGAAAGAAATAAGTTAGATAAATCCAAGGCATAGCTATTACCCTAGCATTTTGTTTTGCAGGATGGAGTGAGAAGTAAGATTTTTATGCTACGGATTAGGTCCGAAGTTCCTCTCTGAATCTTTGTGGAAAGCCAGGGGCAGGGGATTACTTGAGCTTCTTTGGCAGGCCGGCTATTCCTTTGTACCTTGTCCTCTTCCTAGTGTTATTAAGGCCTATGAGTGAAAGAAGAATATGCAAGCACTTCATAGTTACATAATTATATTCTGACTGCCTTACAAAACTCTCCTTGCTAAAGCCAAACTGTCTGATACAAGAAAGTCCCTCATTACTTAGTTCAGGCTGGAGCGTTTGGAAGGATCTTGTAGTAACTATAAATTAACTTTTGCAATTGGGCAAGTGCAAGAATGGAAGATAATTTGTCACTCTGAGTCATCTTTACAATGGTGGACCCCAAAATTTTGGCTCTAGGATAAACATACAAGTGCAGATATCTCTTCCTTTTATAAGGTCACTGTTAATGCAAGTAATTAATGAAAAAAATAAAAACAAATGAACAATTAAAAAACTTCCACAGCAGTCACAGCCTGAGAAGTATTTTGCTTAGAGTAAGAAACCCAAATGGTATAGGTCTGGCACTGGTGGATAGGTATAGATGGGTAGACGGCTCTGATGTTTATAACAGAAAGAATACTCTGATCAATTATTAACTGATATTTTGTATTTTCATTGATGAGAGTGTTTTCTCTGTGCTTTTACCTAGCCTTAAATATGGCATTTTCTGGAATCATACAAAGCAAAATGCTATTTGAAAGAGAAAGGGATTTTTTCCAAGGAATGATTAGATAATATTAAAATAAAAATGTAGACACATAAAATAAAAGATCACAAAGAAGTGTTTCCTTGTTTGAGTTTTTGTTTTATAATTTAAAGTTAAATGTGCCAATTCAAGAAATAGATCCGCCCCAGTGTGAAGCAGGGTTCCAAGCACCATGGGGAATACAAAGGTTGACAAGAGAGATTTCTTACATTGTAGTGTATTTGCAGTTCATCGTGTATGTTACTATTTATCATTTGCTTGATTATTTTCAACCATCCTGACAATTTGTCTGACCAGTATCATTATCATCCTTTTTGAACACAAGGAAAGAAACAGGACCAGAGATTTTTGCTGTGTCCAATGTCAAAGCAGTCGTGAGGAGTGGGGCTCCAGCCTCCAGTCTAGTTTCTGTCCACTACTACTCAGCACTTCTTTTCTCTGGTCTTCAAGGCATTGAAAAATCCCTGAAGATAAGCACATTTGTAAAATCTATGCCACAGGGCAGAGAGCTTAAGCAAATTTACAAAAGAAAGGTCAGTTTCAGCTGAAAGAAATAGAGATACTTAAGGAATACCTTAAAAATTGTTTCAGTTACAAAGATGTGGCATTTCAGACAAGAAATGGTGAGAAATAAGAGCATGGGTTTGTGAAAATTAGGGGTCCGATTGATGTGGGGCCTTGATACAGATGTTTGGACAAGGTTAGTGAGAGGATTTGGATATGCTGAGATTTTTTTTTCCTACAAGCTTACCCTTTTCATTGTATGATACAACAAATATAAAAGTAGTTAGTTAGCTATGCACAGTGGTGCACCCCTGTGATTCCAGCTACTTTGGAGGATGAGGCCAGAGAATTTGAGAGGCCCGCCTCGGCAATTTGGTGAGACTCTGTTTCAAAATAAAAATAAAAAAGGGAGGAGAATGTAGCTCAGCTACAGGGCAGTGGTCTAGCATGAACTCAGTCCCCAGCACTGAAAAAAAAGTACTCAACTAAAGCACCGTTCAAGTTTCCAAACACTCTCAATTACTTTTTTTACTGAATTTTTGTAGTATATAGTATTTAAGGTGCACAACACAATGTCTCAATATATTCACACACAGTGAAATAGCCACACACACACATGTTTAAGATAGCTTCTTGTTTATGAGATGAGACTCAGCCTTCTAAGCGTCAAATCTCAGTTCTACTTCTTATAAATTGTTTACTCTCTGTCTTTTCCTATACTGTACCTCAGTTTTCTCAATAGAAAAATAAGCATAGAAGTTACGCTTCCAAGAATTGGAACGCTATAAATAAGTGAAGTGCACGTGTGCCTGGAACACAACACCTAAAACTAATTCTTATTAGAAATGGCACCGGCGTGATCAGAGATGTACCTCGGAAGGCTCCGATGGCAGCTGGGGTGGGTTGTGAAGCTATGAGAAGGGGGTTGGTCACACTGGGGATAAGACAGCAAGGTTGCAGCCTATAGCAGAGCCCAAGTGAGTTTCTGTGAGGCACTAAATTGGGGTGCTCATAATAAGAATTCAGGTGTCAAATATTGTAAAACCTGCAACAGGTGAGAATAGTGAAATGTGTTTTTTAATTGTCCAAATGCTAAAGCTTCTCCCACTTAACAGTTAGCTTTAAAGAGTTTGATGACCAAATTTGTAATGGTATGTTCCTGTCCAAAACTCCTATGAATAGACCTGATAATTCTAGCCTTTGCACCTGTTCAAACAGCAACAAAGATAAAAGAAGCTAGAGGAGAGACCACCCCCTTCCTTTTCTTAATGAGGCTCCATTGATTTTTGCAAACAAATGAAAGACAAAATATTGCCCCAAATGTCTCTTTTTTCAAAGCCAGACTACATTACTGACCCCGGGGGTTCCCAGAAGACTCCAGGCGATAAGGCCTCACAGCTGGACCATAAAATGCCTTTGCAACTCTGAGATTATTCCCAAAGCCCCTTTGTTCCCAATAGAGCTTGGGAGTCTGGGAGTGTATCTTGTTGACCCCAAGGCTGTTTTTGTTTGTTTATTTTGCAAGTCAATCACCAAAACCTCTAAAAATTCACAAAGAAGGCTCTGAGCAAGTCAGAAGCTGCCCAAGTAGCATTTGGTCTCTCTGACTCCAGCGCTCAGAACAGAGCTAAGTTTAAAGGAAGACCGAGATGGAGAACCTTAAGTGACTGTCAATACCTAAAGAGAGGTGACTCGGTTTCCCCCTGTCAGCTTCTGTCCTGTCTGTGTTCAGCCCAGAAAACTGAAATCTAGTGAGGCACGATCCACTGTGGGAGATACCAGGGGCGAGGAACTGCTGAGTACTTGAAGTGTGACTAAATCTGAGTCGTTCTATAGATGTCAAATACACACCAGATTTCAAAGATATAGTGTAAAAAATAAAATGAAAATATTTCAATATTTTTATATTGATTACAATTTGAAATGATAATGTTTGGGCACTGGCTTAAAACTATCAATTCTACTGGTTTATTTCTACTTTTTCAAATGTGGCCACTTTACAACTTAAAAGAACACACTGACTCATGGTATATTTCTGTTAGAAAGCATCACTTTTGCAAGAGACTACCCTTGTGCCTAGAGTCTGCTGATGAACTCAGAGCATTTTGTAGTTCATGAACACTTTGTTGAACACTTTTTCATCTGAACATCGCTGTTCATAGGACTGGATTGGATCATCTGTATTTATATCTGTCCTACAATTAACAATTGTGCAGTGCATCTTATTCTACTGTGAGATGATTCCTATTTTGTCTTCATAAAAGCTGAAGGAGTCAATTTAGGCAAAGGATGGACAAATAGAGGAAGAAGGACAAAAATAAAAGGGAAGGAAAATGTAGTAGGTTTGGAAATTTCTACTCAACACATCTCTTCAGGCTATTTTTATAAAGAAAAATAGTGGATCACAGGGGTTAAATAACTTTTCCAGAGCAATAATAGCTCATTCCTGTCGGAAGATTTGAAAGGCCTAAGCAATTGTAAAGCCCAAACCCTTTCTCAGTATCTTAGTGCCTTCCTGCTATTTGCAAAAGTAAGGAAATTAAACTAACAAATAATTTTGGATATACTTCTTTTCATATATATATATATATATATATATGTATATATATATATACACACTTCATTACCTTCTTCCCATTCGGTAAGCTTGTGGGAAAACTGATAAAAGACGCATAAATTAGGAGCTACAATGCTCTAATCTAAAAAGAATAAATTTTCTGTTTCATTATTTAATAGAATATTTATTAAAATGTCTTAATGTGAAATTGTTCATTTATTTCATTTTGAAAGTCCTTTATTGTAAAGACAGTTTTTTGTTTTTTTTTTTTTTTGCTTGAAGATAAACAGCAGCCACATCATTAGTGATTGTTCTGGACCTCCATGTTAGATCGATTTAATTTCTTCTTGAGACACAGCAGGAAAACATTTCCATGTTTTATCATTTCTGTAATGCCTAGTAGACCATGAGGCATCAGCAAATTTGGTGATTTATTTTGTCAAATGTTGTGAAATTGCAGATGAATGAGATGGCAGTCCTGCTGACGTCAAAGCTCCTAGTGGACTGTGTTAAGATGAGTCCTCGGTCAGGAACCTTACAAATGGAATGTGCGGCACAACTACCTGAATGACCCTGTGGGCGGGTGCCATCTTGGTGGCTTCCAAAAGATGAAGCTACTTCTTTTGTGAATCACAAATGTCTTTATGCTTATGCTGCAGTGTATTTACCAGATTATGTCCATATTGTTTAAAATATGTATAATGAGCTGTGTTCATAAAAGCTGCAATTCAGAAAGGTTGTGAAAGATTTTACTCTTGAGAGATAGGTATATATTCTATGAGCCTCTTGGTGTTTTTGTTTTTGTGTTTTTTTTTTTTTTTTGGTTGTAGACCCTCCTGCATTTGGTGTGAATGCTGCTTACCTCACAGGGCTGTCAAGACGCACAGAGAAGACAGTGCTGGAGAGAGGTCTGTGCAAACCTCGAGTGTGCCAGAGGTCATCCTCCCACAGAATGGGCAGAAGATAATGATCTCACTCTTTTTTGTGACACATTTACATTTCCACACATTCAAGGTCACATTTCCTTTCTGTAAATGAGGTACAATAAGAAAAATTAGATATTTTAAAGACATTTGGAACGCCTTGTTTATCTTTCTGGATACGGTGCTTTTTTTTTTTTAATTTGGAAACACAGAATGGTTTCAGAGTTTCTCTTTAAACAATTACTTCCAGCCTTTTTATAATCTTTGGACTTGGGATTTTTTTTCCTTCTGATAACCTAGGTTTTTCAAGTTGATAAATTTGTGTGATAGTACAAAAAAATTAGACTACTGTAACTTCCTAATTTTCTTTTCTCTACACTACATAATTGCATGGCTATTACTCTCTCCTTTTCTTTATATTCAGTAATATCCCCTGAAACCCATTTAAATAAACTTTCACTCACCTGATCTTTTTTTATTAAGTATGTAAAGGTTGTAGAGAAAACGATGCATTGTTATCATTATTTTAGAAGTATTTTCTCTAAGCCTAGTATTTATTTTCCGTGTTTAGGCTAGACTTTAAGAGAATAATTGAAGGTATTTGGGGATACTAATCAATGTTTTTTGTTTGCTGCTGTTGACTTTTCTCACTTTAAAATTTAAGAGAAAAGACGGTGGAGCAGGATAGTCAATAGAAAACCTGCCATTTGTTGACCAGGACATGACACATAGAAAATGAAGTGCACTGGTAGTACAGAGATAGAACTTAAGCCATCAAAATGTTGCATTATGTGCATCTGACTGTGAGGTCCCCATTCATGCAAGTCAACTCTCTGTATTGATTGGGAACATCACCAAGGTGAAGTGCTAACCACTTAACCATTTACCCCAAGAGTTACTCAGGCAGCATGTTTGTATGATACTATTTCGAGTGTCACTCAGGCAGGTGTCATTTCAACCAGTGATACCTGTATTGAATAAGTGTTATGGTTTGTGTCTAGGTGGGCTCCCAAGCCTCCTGCAGTCATGGAGGTGACTAAATCTAGTGCTTGTGATTGGTTCATTGTCTAGTGCTGGGATTGGTGGTGTGAGTGCTGCACCCGCCCAGGGGCAGAGCTAGAATACAGTGTAAGGCAGGAAGGAAGCTGCTTCCCCCCCCCCTTGCCCTGTTCTTTATTGTTGCTAGAAGCAGCCATTCCATGCCACCCTGCCTTGGAGCCAGCTGAGCATGGACTGAAACTTCCAAAAACTGTAAGAAATAAACCTTTCCTTCCTTCACTTTGGGTGTTGGGTATTTTGTCTCAGCAACCACAGAAAAGTAACCATGATAATAAATTTGACAAAATTGTTGTTTTTATATTTCCTGTCACCTTATCAAAATTAGTGAAAAAATATGCAATTTTTGACCATTCTGTATTTAAAAAATTGGACTGGTAAGTGCTTATTACCCAAAAGGGATAAACTAGAGGAAATAGTTGGTCTTATGGTTAATGCATTGTGTCAGCTTGAGAAGTTTATAAGTTTTGAGAGACTCAGCAGGGAGCCAGGGTTCTTACTTTGTAAATATCCTCATCCTGTGCAAAGGAAGGCAAGGATATTTTGTGAGTGTTACACCCACCCTGAAGGTTTTGGTGGAGGGGGTGGCCTGTGTACAATATAAGGGTGGAGAAGAGGCTTGCATTTTGGCTCTCTTTTGCTCTGGCTGCTGCCTTGAAGTGTTGCCCCAGTGCCATGCCACTCTGTCTTGGAGCCAGCTGATTATGGACTGAAATCTCCAAAATCTGTAAGCTAAATAAACCTTTCCTTGCTTCACTTTGGTGTCAGGTGTTTGTCCCAGCAACGAAGAAAAGTAACCAAAACAGTTGGCATTTATTTTATTCACTCACCAGAGCTCACTTCCTTTTCTAACATTTTCACTTGTTTAGAAATTTTAATTTATATAGGACAAATATTCCCACCAGGGGACACAGCATTGGTACTACTGAAGTTGCCTCCCACCTACTCACTCAGGGCTTTGCTTGCCACTGAAACAACATTAAAACAGCATATTTTGATGGAGCAATTGACACTGATTATCAAGGGGATATTGAGTTATTCTGGTAGAATGGCACTTGCAAAGAATATTCTTGAAACTTGGAGGATGTTCCTAATGTGCCTCTTCCTTTTCTCCATGTTCTGTAAAATAGTGTTCCAGGCAGAACTCTTAATGACATAAATCATCAGGAGTAAAGATGTGGGTTACCACATCATGTGAAGGACTGAGGTACTCAATGAAGTTAAAGAGAATTTAGAATAGTTATAGTACATACAAACTATAATTGGGAACCACTGCCCCGTGAGTTATTTCACAAAAGTTGTAGAAATAAAGTGTATTTTCCTTTGCTTTGATATGAATATGTTTGTGAATCTTAATTAGTGTTTTCCTCTGCTAAATTTCCATATATGGGACTAAATCATCTAGAAAACAAGTAAGTAACACCCAGAGACACTGTGGTCATTAATTGTGATTGTCAACTTCACTGGATTA
>RJWT010050128.1:0-10893 GCA_004365215.1 Cuniculus paca | reverse complement strand
ACACCTGAGTAGTGTGGTCCCAGGCACCCCAGCACTGGCCACAACTTCTCCAAAGCTAGACTGTTTGTCTTTTCTGGCTAGTGCTGGCTATGTTCATCTAACATTGGGTGCCTGTGTCTCTGTGCTGAGCTGGGTACCAAACCACCTGGAGTTTGCACGGGAGCAGACCTGGTCAGGCCCTGAGAATCTAAACTGTTTAGGAACCTCCGGGTTGTTGCCTGAAATGAGCACTGGAGTGGATCTTGGTTCAATCAGCTTCCACAGGTCCGCCCACAACCTGGAGCTCCAGAATGACTGGTTTTTCTGGCCTCAGTCCAAGCAACCTGGCGCTGCTGGCAGAAGTAGTTAGCAGTCTTGGCCCCGGGGCGTAACCTGCCCAACTCCAAGATGGCACCCAGCGGATCACTCTCTCCCGTGGGTCAGGGCTATGGAGTTTCAAGCACTCACCAGCAGCCAGTGCAGATCTCCGTGTCTGCCACTCTCCTTCACCCATGCACCTCTCTGCAGAGACCTCTGGTGTGGACTGCATCTGCAACCATGACTGCAACCACCACCTCGACTGCAACTGTGACCACGCATCTCCAGGCTCAGCAGGTCTTCTGGCAGGGTGAATCTGGCTCTAGGCTAAGGCGCTGCCAGCCACCACCTTCTTCTTTGTTTAAATTCTTTTTATTCTCTTTGTGGGCTTCAATTCATATTTTAGATTCTTCCTGGGTCTAGGGGACCCACTTCCTTCCTTCTTATCCTCTCTGTGATGTTATATTCCAGCATCTGAACTGTTTCTCTCAGAGAGACTGTTTACTCTGCTGCTTACTGTTCTGCTATCTTTAGCTCCTCCTCAATCTTTAATATTTTAAAATTTAGAAGCCAGTCTAAACTTCTAAAAATAGTACAAAGAACCCCCACATACCCTAAGCCAAACACCCCAAAGGTTGACATCTTATCATATTTGCATGATCTTTCTTGCCCCCATATATATTCCCATATTTATTTTTATTTTTCTGATGTTTTAGAATACTGTACTCCTATTTCAGTATTTCCCTCCAAATCAAGGACATTGCCATATAAATATGAAATAAAAATCAATGCACATATTATCCAGGACATTAACATCAACAATACAATATAATGCAAAAATACAATGTAATACAGTACAATACAATACGATACAATACAACCCATCCCAACCCAATCCAGCACAATATAGTACAATCTTATCTGGAGACTCTTTTTCATGAGTTGTCCTACTGATGTTCCTTAGAACAGTAGGAACAATTATTTAGGGTTTTTTCTTTTTCTTGTGGGTTTTTGAGATAGGAACTCACTACATAGTGACTGGGCTTGAACTCACTGTATAACCCAGGCTGGCCTCCAACCTCTTGTAATCTTCCTGCTTCATCCTCCTGAGTGCTGAGAATACAAGTGTGTGCCACCATGCCCAGTTTGGGATTATTTCTTGACATGCAGGAAAGGGTGGGAACGAGCTGCAGAGAGAGCTTAAGGAGGCCAGCTGGCCTGGGGGCTCCTGCAGATGGCATTCTAGTGGAGGGTCTGTGGCTGCATCCTGGTCATGAAAGCAAAGCCTGTGGTTCCCACCTGCTGCTCCACAACAGCCTTCACCCTCTGCCCTCCATTCACCATCTGCTTCTACTTCTTTTTTGTGATATTGGGGAATGAACCCAGGGCCTTCTCACTGAGCTACATCCCAGCTCTTTTTAAAATTTTGAAGCAGGACTTTGCTAAATTGTCCAGGGTGGACCTGCTTCCAAAGTGCTAGGGTTACAAGGGTGCATCATCGCACCTACCTAGACCTCTCTGAGAAGGATGTCAGGAAGATAACTGCAGTGACCAAGGTCAAGGTTTCTCTCAGCTGCATGACCTGAAACAAGCATTCTAGAATCACACTCCCTGAGTTTAAATTCTGGGTCTGTCACCTACTGACTATGTGATCTTATGCAGCTAGTTGCTTACTAGTGGATTACTTAAATAACTGGTGTTTTGGTTCTTTTAAAATGGGACAGAATATTATCTCATTCATAGAATCATGTCTGTTATTTTTGGGAATAAATGATTGCATACATGTGAAGCACTTAGGACAGTGCCTGTTTGGTAGTAGATACTCACCAAGATTAACTATTATATAACCAAGTTTGATGCTCTGTTGGATCTCTCTTCACTGCTTCCCAAATTATCCTGTGGTGCAGGCAACAGGAGCATCACGTAACTAACACCTAATTTTTGAGTTGGAAGCATTGGAGAGGGCTCAGGCTGGGGGAGGGGAACCTCACTTGTTCCATGTTACCTTCCCTTCTGTATTAAAGTCATTATCTCAGTGATTACCTTGATTGGTGGAGCACCTGTTGGCTTAGGTTCCTGGCTAGACTTGTCCAGAACTGAGCTAGATAATCACAGGAGTAGCACCATTATATTCCTATACATGTTCTAAAAAGACATAAAACATCAGCAGTAACACCAACTGGAGGAGAACCAAGAGGCTATCCCCCACCCTGTGAGCCAGAAGCAGTCATGTGGGCTGGGGGAGAACCAGGAAACCAGGAAGCCACACCCTGCTGTGAGCTAGCTGGTGCTGGGCCAGAAGAGAAGAAGAGCCTCCCCCACATAAGCAACCAGCTGATTCAGAGGGATACAGGCTGAGATGCTAGTAACTGAAGTAAAGAAACAATTTAACACTTGTATTGTTCGATTAACTTTGCAAGCCTAAAGCTGGTAGTCTGAGTACCTACTTAGATAACAATGTGCAACATAGTAACTATTGTAGATTTCCTACGGTCTTGTTTTTAATGTCCAATATCATTCTCATTGTTTTGTTTTGTCTCATTTTTATTGTTTTGTTTTATTCCATTTAAAATAAAAAAATTTAGGGGCCGGGGATTTAGCTCAGTGGCCTAAGCACCTGCCTGGCAAGCACGAGGTCATGAGTTCAATCCCTGGTGCCCCCCCAAAAAATTACAAAAAAAACAAAAACAAAAACAAAAACAAAAAACAAAGACCTGGGAATGATTGTAAGGAAGACAGAACTCACAGATCCCTAAACAAAAAAGCACAGAAAGTCATGCAGGATGACTGGTTTGACCAGGGGTAGTAGGAGAGAGCATGGCTCAGAGCCTCATTAGGGTTCTCGCAGGGAGGAATAGATGACACAGGGTACCTGTGCTTACACTTACAAATAAGTTCAGTGGTATTTGAGGTACAGGAGGATCCCTAGTTGTCCAGTGTCTGGCCCTGATTCAGGGAAGGAGGAATATTGGCTTGGAATGTGAAAATTTGACAAAGGGCAAGGCTGAGCTGTAGGCTCTGAATTGGTTGGCTCAAAGAAGTGCCATTTGCTGTCTCTGGGAATTAGTGAGTTGTGTTAGCTTTCTGTTTCTTTAAAAAATAACTGAGATAATTAATTTATAAAGAGAACAAGTCTATTTGGCTCATAGCTTTGGTGATTTCAGTCTATAGCAAAACTACTCACTTCATCATTGGGACATGGAAAAAAGAAAAGAGAAAGAGGTGGGATTCCACAGATCCTTTCAGGGCACACTCCCAGTGACCTTAAGACCTCCAACTAGGCTGCATCTCTATGTTCCATTATTGCCTAGTAGCACCAAGGTAGGGAACAATCCCTTAATGTGGGTCTTTGGGGGATACTCCAAATCCAAACTGGATAGCTCTAGTCCTGGTAAGAGATGTCTCTCTACAAGCAATGCCCCAGATCCAGAGCATCAAGGAAATGGAAAAATAAAGAAAATCTAGTCAATACACCAGCTCATCTTTGGACTAAGTGCTCTACTCTTCTTGGAAGAGTCAAGGGCTCTATTTTGCTTGCCCCAGCACCTTCTCTATAAGCCAGTTAAAGGAGTCATGCCTTGAATTACTCCTGATTGTCTGCATGTCAGTGTCCTACTGGACTAGAAACTTTGAGGCCAGGAAGAACAATCTCTGCATGCTTGGTGATTGGGCCAAGGACTGGTGATTCTTTGGCAAAGGTGGGCAGGTATACCTGGGGTGGGCCATAGGCCACTGGAAGACCATATGTGTGTCCTCTGGGTACTTACTTCCAGATCTCAGCCACTGAAGACCTTTTCTATGGAAAACATTTTATGACCTCTTATATATAAGCAAGCATGAGCAGAAGTCTGCTGTCACTGCTTCTTTTTCTTCTCTTTCTTCTTGCTTTGATATGGGCTGTGATGATTGATGCAGTAACAGCCATAAGGAAAAAGCCAAATGAGTTGCAGTGGTTTTCACTGAACCAATACCATATACCTCTGAACTTCTTGCTATGTGAGAAAAATAATCCAACATTTGTTTAAACTATTATAATCAGATTTTTTTCTTGCTTGTAACCAAGCTCCTTCCTAACTGATATAACAGGAGAGTTAAGGAAAGGCTTCACACAGACCATATCTTTTGAGTAGTATCTAGGCAGGAAAGAGGGAGATGGGCATTTGGGCAGAAGCACAGCACAGAGAATAGAGCAGTGTGGGAGAAGTTGCACACCTGAGTGAGGAGTGGCCTCACCAGATGCTTCTCTCTGGTGGAGAGAACATAATGAAAACACAAATGAACACAAACATAATGAAAAACTTGTAAGCGTATCTAAAGAAGACATAGATAAAAAAGAAGAGCATAGGAAAATGATGGAAACTTTGAATGAACCATATAGGAAGGAATTACAATGCATGAAATAGATTGAAAGAGATATCCAGGAAATTAAAAACACCATTGCTCCTGTCCAGAGCCCTAAACCTTGGCTGAGGGAATTGCCTTGTATCCGTCCTCATGTCCACCTCTCTTTCCCTATTCAGGAACCCAAACAAACTTCACACTCTTCTTTCCCATATCTTCTCTTGCAGTCAGGGTGGGATTCACACCCTCTCCTTTCTCCCAAAAGGACATGTCAATTCCTGGATGCACTGGGAAGACATTGCCAGGGTTCATATTGCTTAATGCAAACATATAAAAGTGCAAAGAACTGGGAGCTGTTCTTAAAATATTCTGCTGAATGCAGCAGGAAGACAAACAAATTTCCACACAGGGATCATTTTTGGGAGTGGGAAAGACAGGAGGTAACGATGAGTGATAAGATGACTTTTCACAAATGTGCAGGATGGATGTGCTGTTTTTGGATGTGCTGTCAGGATTTCTACTGTTCTGCAGAAATTTAATTGATGTATAGTACAGGAAAAGAGCTGTTGCTTGTACACACTGGTGATTCAGACCAGTGACATAAACTTGCAAATCCAACATTTTACGGGTAAGTAAACCAGACAGGGGAATGTTGTGACTCATTCAAGTTCACACAACTGGAGTCATTTATGTCTCATTTGCAGAAGGCCCAATATATGTCAGCATTTGATATTCTTATCTTTGGACCTCACATGACCCTATCAGTGTCATTGTCTCTACCCTATGGAAGAGGAGGTGGGGGCACACAGAAATAACTTAATTTGCTCATGGTTACATCACCATGTAGTTGATCCAGGATTCAAGCTCAAGACTGTTGTACATGTGCTTCCCAGAAGCCACCCTCCCCTTTTCACCAGGCCCTTAACAGTGAGTAGGGATAGGGGTGAGGTAAGGACTGTGGGTTCCTTCAGATTTCCTTCTATTAGACCAAACCTATCCAATACCTGACAGTATTAGACTATAGGAATAGTCTTATGGTTTGTAACTAGATGTCCCTTCAAATACTCCTGTACCCATAAGGAGGGCTCTTGAAAGGTGATTGAATTATAGGGACATTATGGGGACATTAGGAAGTGAGTCCTGGTTTGAAGAGGTGGGTCACTGGGGTGTGATCTGGAAGGGAACATCTTAGTCCCTCAGTCTTCAACTGTTGTTGCTCTCTGCTTTTTTTGACCACCATGAGGTGAGCAGCTTTCCTTCACCCAGGCCCTTCTACCATGTCTTCCTACCTTGGAGCCTGCCAACTATGGACTAAAAATGTGAGCTGAATCTAATTGTTATGCACTGCAAACATGCAGCAAAAAAAATTAAAATCAAGAATAAAATAAAATTTAAAAATGAGCCAAAATAAATCTGTCTTCTTTTAAGTCGGGGGAGTTGGATATTTTGTCCTAACAATGAGAAAAGTGACAAAGACAGATTTAGAATCAAGACCTGCTGATGTGCTTGCTGAAGCGAAAGGAATACAGAATGAGGAGTAGAAGAAGGTAGTTAAAAATGTCAGCTACAATGCTTCCTGTGTGCAGCCAGGAGGAACAGCCAGACAATGCCTACTGCCATTAGGACACTTGCCTCCCTCAGGTAACCAGTGCAGGCTGGGAGAAACAGCCAACCATCCCTGTGCACCTGCCACCATTGGCAGAGTCTCTGTGTAGCCATGCAGGCTGGGAGGAGAAACAGCCCCGCCACTGTCTTGGTGTAGCTGTGCAGGTCTGGAGAAGCCTACTCCACACCCCACTGCCTTCATGAGAACCTGGGCTCAGAGAAACCCAGGTGCCTGGCCCATTTCCCTATGCTGTGGAGGGGTAGCTAATATAGGAAGTGCCTGGGACCCCACAACTGGCTTGTCTGGAGGAACTCAGGAGACCATCAAGATGAAGGAGCAAAAGGCAATCTCATACCTGCAGCCTGCACAGAACAAGTCTGGGAGACATAGATATGAAAAAATTGTAAGTCACATACTTGAAATTTGTGAAAGGATAGCAACTGGGGTAAAGAAACAACTTCATGAGGCTGTAAAAGTAATCATATCAGAAATAATATCTCAGGTGAAAGAAGAAATCACAAACATAATGAAAAACTTGTAAGTATGTCTAAAGAAGACATAGATAAAAAGGAGGAGCATAGGAAAATGATGGGAACCTTGAATGAACTATATAGGAAGGAATTACAATGCATGAAATAGATTCAACGAGATATCCAGGAAATTAAAAACTCCATTGAAAGCTGCAAAACTGCTTGAAAGAAACTGAAGATAGACTTTCAGACCTTGAAGACAGCATTGCAGCTACTAATTGTGAAAGGAAAGATCTCTTTAAAATAATAAAGAACCAGGAAATATCAATTCAATGACTGCAAGATAACACCAAGAAAAATAATTTAAGAATTATAGGTGTCAGTAAAAAAGCAGGGATCAACACAAATGATATAAAAAGACTATAGAAGCAATAGCAGAAAACTTCCCAAACATGGGAAAAGAACCTGACATACAGATGAATGAGGCATACAGAACTCCAACTAACCATAATCAAAGTAAAACTACACCCAGACATATAATAAGATCCTAGAAATTCAGCACAAGGACAGAATATTAAAGATTGCTAGAGAAAAGAAACAGATCACCTATTAAGGAAAATACATCAGAATCACAGCAGACTTCTCAACACAAACCATAAAGTCAAGAAGAGTTTAGGATGAAGTGTTTCAAGTCCTGAAAGAAAACAACTTCCAACCTAGATTGATGTAACCTGAAAAACATCTTTCAAAATTAATAAAGAAATAAGATACTTCCATGATAAAGAACGACAGAAGGAATTCATGGCCATGAAACCAACCCTACAAAGAGTGCTGAAGGATATACTAGAGAGAGATAAAGATGACCACAGTTTCAGGAACAGTGGCAGAGGGGGATTGCCAAGTAGGTTAGGCAACTGAATGGAGGGAAAAAGTGGGGGGCCAACAGCAGGAGGATAGCATGGCAGAGACAAGCCAATACATGCCAGTTGTAACCATTAATGTAGATGGCCTCAGTTCAGGAATAAAAAGAAACACAGGGAGGGTGGATCAAGAAACAAGATCCATCAATATGCTGTGTACAAGAACACATTTAACATGAAAGAAAATTCATAGACAAAAGTCAAAGGAGAGAAAACAATATTCCACACAATAGGAAACCAGAAAAAAGCAGAGGTAGCTTGCCCATCAACTGCAGAATGGACAAAAAAGATATGGTATTTTTATACAATGGAAAGCTACTCAGCTATAAAGAAGGATAATCTTGAGGCTCTTATAGGTAAATGGATGCAATTTGAGATCATGCTTATGGGTGAAATGATTTGAACTCATATGGGTGAGCGTCGTGTTGACTCCCTAGCATAAAAAAACTGAAGGAGTTAGTGGAATCTAAAATATACAATAGATATTGTGAAAGTGATAGGGGAGGAAATGCCTAAAAAGGGAAGGTGGTAGCCATTGTTAATTTCCTATTGTCTTTTTTTGAACGCCTGCATCTTTTTTGTTGTTTTGTGTGCTTTGACTTTATTGTGTCTTGTTTTGTTTGATTTTATTATGTCTTAGTGTATAGACAGCTATTTTGAAGATACCAAGCTCTATTATGGTAGCCATTGTTGATTTCGTATTATCTTGTTTTGAAGACCTGTATTGCTTTCATTGTTCTGTTCTGATTGCCTTTATTCTACTTTACTTTGTTCAGTTTATTCTCTTTAAAATAAAATTTAAAAAAATACCAGCTACAGATGTGTGACCAGTAACAGAAAGGAAGATTTTAATTGTCATGATATTTCTTTCTTGTTTTGTTAATATGCTTGTGCATATATTAAGTATATATATTATTTCTTTCTTAGTAACACAGTATTGATAGACAACATCAGTTCTTAAGTGTTGTTAAATCTGACACAGATTTGAACTTTTAAATTATGTAATGTTAGGATAAGAATGAACATCACTCAAAGGAAAACTTTGCCTTTTATTCTGGGGAGGGAATTAATGTGTTTCCTTTTGTACACAGGATAGTTGTATCATGTAGGTGTAATTACAAACTTGGTAATGTTTTTGGAGATTTAAGTATGGTTTAAGAAAATGTGTCTTGTCAAGTTGTCAAGGAGTGGATTGTGATTGTTAATTGTGATACACTGACTTGACCTAGCAGATTAGTAAATCTCTGGGGGTGTCTGTGAATGGTTAGCATGTAGGCTACACACTGAGATGGGAAGACCAACCTAGAATGTGGGTGGTGCCAACCAATAGGCTTGTACCTGGATGGGATGAAAAGGGAAAGAAAGAGGAAATTTTTCTCTTTTTTTCTTCAGACGAGTTCTAGGTTTTGCCATTGTCTTTGGATGAAGTTCCTTCAGGCTTTCAATGCAGATTTTTCACCCTTCTAATGCAGACCCTTTAGTTTTCTGACACAGACTTGCACTGGATTCTGAAGTGGGATTCAGGCCTTCGAGCTTTCAATGGATCCTTCAGCTCTTGAATACACAGACAGTAATTGTGCATTTTCCCACCTCTCATTCTGCAGATGGCCATTGATACTCTTCCATTTCTGATCCTGTAAACCTATTGAATAGCTCCTTTGTATAAGCGCATGTGCGTGCGCACACACACACACACACACACACACACACACAGTATAGTAAATCTATTCCTCTAGTAAACCCTAACTAATATAGATTGAAGTGACAGCAACTCTATTTTTGTGTGCCCAGCACAAACACATTGAAGTTGCTCAAGAAATTGACTTGAACTGGCTATGATAGTGTTTATATCTGAGTGGATATCACAAGCTTGTGTCAAAGTGGGGGTGCCCCTGGGTCCTGAGTTGTTCCACTAATTTTGTGGATCAGTACTGATCAGCAGCTCTACATCTGAGTGGTGGCCCCTCCCACCTGCCAGCTTCCAGTGCAACAAATGTACTCGAGGAATGTTTCCTTAACCAATGAATGAATGGATAGTCTTTCTAATGCCTTTAAGAAGTAGCAGGAAATACCTATGTGATGTTCTTCAGGTGAAGAGACAGAGTCTCGAGAAGTTTGCCTGTAAGGAGGGCACAGCTTGAAACTGTCCAGAGAATCCTGCTGACCCACTGCACATGGCACTGCAGCCCAGCTCTGCTTCTGGTTCACTCCTCCCAACCTCTGGGTACCATTTGCGACAGTCACAACCTGTGCAGTGTCTAGACTGAAGTCTAGAGTGAAGGAGTTGTTTCCACCTGGTATCAAGTAACCAGCAATGAAATCTTATCATGGTTTTTCTAAAAGTTTTTTGAGGTTCTCAACCTGTCCCAGTGGATTAGCACCCTGGCACCCTATGCTTTCTGGAGTGAGGTCCCTGCATGCACATTAATGCTGCTTGAATGATGTGAATTGTGTGAGCAAACACAGAGCAGCCTGAACTAAGGTACCTTTGTTTCTTGGCTCTGAGGGTCACCTTCCAGAAAGAGAGGTGGCTCCATTTGATGCCCAGGGTTGTTTTCCAGGAGAGACTGTTACCTGGGTCAGGCTGGGCCATTGGTTACCTGCAGCACAAAAGTGGAACCCCCTTCCTTCTTTCTGGAGGTGCCAGCCACAGTAATTCTAGACCTGGATGTTACAGACAGAGGCCACTGCACAGGTGTGACTGTCCAAAATGGTCTCTCTCCTGAGGCTCTCACAAATCAAAGTACAAGACTTCTCCTCTCAAAGGACCTAGTGTGTCCGGATCTACCACACACTCACCTTTACCTGCCCCAGGATGTGCCTTCTCCCACCCCACCAGGCCTCCCTCTCCATGCAGAAGTCTGTCCTGCCAGGTAGTAGGCAGCTGTCAGCCTATTCCCCTACACACCTGTGGTCCTGAAGCCCTTGCCCACCTCATCCTGACTTTCATTCACCTGCCCTGATTTTCCAGTTTATAACCCTTCTTTATATCTGGGTTACCATCTCCACCAACTCCATGGCTGCAGTATTTGGTTTCCTCTTTGTCCTAACTCACTCTAACTACAAACTGGAGAAAACATTTGACTTCTTGGACCTGGACTATCTACTTAGCACATCCTTCTGCTGATACACATTTCCTGGTACCTTTGAGTGGGTTCCCTAACTCTCCCCATGTCTATCACATTCCCCTACTCTGTGTGGGGACACATCTGCCTTCTGGATCAGACCTCTCCAGTTCTCCCAAGTGCCAAAGTGATCT